>SEMN01000661.1:125000-261986 GCA_005408345.1 Macquaria australasica | reverse complement strand
TGTGTATGTATGTGTGTATGTATGTGTGTGTATGTATGTGTGTATGTATGTATGTATGTGTGTATGTATGTGTGTGTATGTATGTGTGTGTATGTGTGTTCTCTCATATATATGCCTCTCTCTCTCTCTCTCTTATCTCTCTCTCTCTCTCTCTCTCTCTCTGTATATATATATATATATGTATCTCTCTCTCTGTATGTATGCTCATGTGTGCTCTTTCTCTCATGTGTATGTGTGTATATATATATATATATATATATATATATATATATATTGTCCCCACATATACTAATTATATATATATATACTAGGTATATATATATATGCATATATTAATATGTATATATATATATATATATATATATATATATATATGTGTATGTAGAGAGAGAGAGAGAGATTATGTTACCAGTTCAGGACCCGGGTGGCCTGGTCTTTTATGATCCTCTCAGCCCTTGTCCTGCACCCCTGCAGGGCTGAGAGTTGACATTGGACTACCTGGCCCTACAGAGGGTGGTGCGGTCCCTCTTAGTACTGCTCCCTTTAATATGCCATTTTCAATATATTAGCAAAGTTTTAGGGTGCTTTCACGTGTTAACCTTCTCGGTTCAAACGAACTCCAGTGTGTTTGTCTAGTTTTTTTACTTCTGTTTGTGTTGTGAAAGCAAAGCAGAACCACTGTATTTTATGATAGTGGATATATGTCATTTTTAAAATAAATTCACTGCACTGTCACACACCGTGACCACGAACGCTCTAATCTTAACCTCGTGGTTATTATTGTAACCATGGTGATGAAGGTCCCCTAACATAAACCTAGGTTGCCTAAACCAAACCAAACCTTAACCACAGCGTTGTCACGTCATTAAACAGATTTACTTTTCAACAGTAGTTTTGTAACGGTTTTGGAAGGAACGGACAAATGACGTCGTCCTAAATTTCCCCATGTAGCGCTGATGATGCAAGATGACATCAAAACTGTCCAATCAATGAGTTACCCGTCAGTCCAAAAGACTTCATGGTTACAGCTCTTGGTTTGTTTGTAAGAAGCCAGCGTGAACATGAACCAGACCAGAACTAAAAGGGTTTGTTTTTTTTCCTCGGCCCGAACTACAGGTGTGAAAGTGACAAGGTGTTTCCGCCCACAGAACTGCAGCTTACTGGAGGTTTTTGTTTTTCACACTGTTGTCTGTAAACTCCAGAGATCAGCAGTCTCTGAGAAACAATCATTCCACAGTCAAAGTCACTTAGATCACATTTCTTCCCCGTTCTGATGTTTGGTCTGAACCTCTTGACTGCCTCATGCATTAACGAGCAGGTGTACAAGTGTACCTAATTAAGTGGCCACTGAGTGTACACACCCCTTCAATATTAAACAACTAAAACTAGAAGTGAAACTACATCAAAACATGCTCAAACAAACACAAAACCCACTGCAGACTAATTAAAACCAAACTCAGATTGAAAACCTTGTAAAATAATCAAAGACTAACTGAGGTATCACCTCTACAGAGAGATTTGGGGAGAAGGAGCAAACAAGAGAGGCAAAAAAAAAAAAGAGAGGGAGACGGAGGTAGAGAAGAGGGAAAAGAAAACAGATTGTCTTTGCCCGAGCTTTTCTCTCTGACAGCGTAACTCACAGAGCAGGAAGCATGAATATTTAAATGGATATTTGCCTCTCAAGGACAAACCGCAGCACTGGATCTACAGTTAGACTGGATTTATAAGTCTTCCTCTCATTACTCTTCTTTATTCCCCATCCCGCTGCCTCACTACTCCCTCACTCATTGTCTATGCAAACTGACTGATCAAACGCGCACACACACACACACACACACACACACACACACGCCACTGTTTTCACTTTCTCTAATGAACTGCAAGTGAATTCCAGTGTTTCAAGGCTACATTTTCGCACAATGCCCGGTTTTTTTAAAAGGCCTTTGGCACAGAATCACATGGACACACACACACACACACACACACACACACACACAAAAGGAGAGGACACCGTATGCAATAAGTCCCTTTTCATCAAGTCCATAAAAGCATTGATGTCAGGTTGTAGCTCTTCATAACAGCTTTACACACACAAACATACACTCACCTGGACATGCACGCAAACCACACACACACACACACACACACACAGCATGACTCCCTAATAAAGCAGAACAGAGCAGAGTAATCCAGTTGAATGACACGGCTGTCCATCCTTCCTCCGCTCCAAATGAAGAGTAATGAAGACAACAGCAAGACAACGTCCTGCTGCACATCTCACTCATTAGGGTAGGAGGAGCGGGGGTGGGGGGGTGAATCAGATCAGGTTAGATCCAAACAAACAATCAGCTGTTAGCTTTAGCTTAGCTTTTTCTTTGCAAAATAATATAAGGAATCCAAAGCAACATGTAAAAGCTACGCTAAAATTTTAATTTGCAGTCAGCACAGGCAACTGCACCATTTCTAACTTTGCCTACATGAATGACTTGATAATATAAAACTGCAGTTTTTGTCTCAACATAGTAAATTTCCTGATTTCAGACAGAACTGTCAACTCGTCACCCTCCATTTCCATCTTCAGGTTGACGTTGCCTCCACTGTCACCGATCTCCGTGGGGGTCGAGGGGGGATTCGATTTTCCCAAACCAATCGCTACAGACCAACGTTTCCGCCTGACTCTAACGTCATTTAAGTTGACACTGATGCGTCGCCATAGAAACATACAGGTGTTGCCGGGGTTTTAAGAGCAGAGCAAAGTAAAAACAAACTACGATCTTTAAAACCTCTTCAACCTGCCTTTAGATTAAGTGAGATTAATTTACTTGATTCATTTACTTTAATATATTTATGTTGTAACATCTTCTATTTTATTTTATTATTAGTAATATCATATATACATATATATATATCTTTTATTATCCCTCTTATCGATTTTATCTTTGTTTTGTTTTTGTCTTTTTAATCTATTATCTAGTTTTTAGTTTAGCTTTTATTTTCTCGCGTGTATTTGTCTCAAACTGTTAAGTCGTTTTTTGTTGTTTTTACGGTCTCCACTTGTTCTGTCTCCTTATCTTATCTGTGAAGCACTTTGAACTGCACTAACCTGTATGAAAGGTGCTATACAGATACAGTTTGATTGATTGATTGATTTGATGTTGGGCGATATTGACAAGACACGCCGTTCGAATTTCAAAGTAATTGGTACTTTTAATCGATTCAGAACAGCCTCCATAGCGGTGTCTAGCTTGTCTATAGCGTCACAATAGTTATTACTCCACCTTGGTTGTAGAATTTGTTGCAGGGTGAATTTAGTGTGTTCTGTTGAAGTGTACAGGTGCTGCTATCATTGTCTACCCTCATTATCTGGCAGTAAGGCAAACGTAAACTTGACAACCTCTGTTCCTCCACAAAGAAGGAGGTGGAGGGAGGCATTTAATAGAGACGGGAAGCAAAGGAAGGAAGGAGACGGAGGGATGAAGGAAAGGATAGAAGGAGGAGAAAGGGGGGAGGGGGCTGGAGAGGGTGACTGATAGAAAAGGGGTTCAGTAAATGATAGATGGATGGGGAGTTGAAGGGGGGACGTATCGATAAATTAATGATAATGAGCCTGATTAGATAAAAGGATAAAGGGGAGGGAGGGAAGAGAGAGTGTTAATGGTGGAGGGATGGATAATGAGGGGGGTATTCTTGAAGAAAAAAGAGGGAGGGAGTAATGAACGGGAGGTGGAGGAAGGAAGGAAAGATGGAAGGAAGGGCAGACATGTAGTTAGAGGGAAGGATGGAAGGGGGAGAGTGAAAGGGAGGAGCAAGGATGGATGGATAGATGGAGGCGGGCGAGAGACATAAACAAACAGATTGAGGAGGAGAGGGAGACGCCAGCTAATGTATTTTTATTGAGATAATAAATGGTGAGAGAGCAGGAGAGAATTATTCCATCGTTGCTTTATTACCAAACGCTGTACAGAAGGTGCACACACACACACACACACACACACACACACACACACACACACACACACACACACACACACACACTCATACAAAGAGCGCATATTTGTTCTATTTTCATAACAATGAGAGGAGACTGCAGTCTATAGAGGATGATATGAGGGACGATGGGGGCGGGGGGGGGGTCTCACTAATAAACACACACAAAATGAAATACACACTATTACACACATACACACACCACAATCACACAAAACCTGGTCGACCTAGAGACCAGGTGTGTTGTTTAGAAAAGAAGAACTCGTATGCACACATAGTGTCACACATGACACCACAGGGAGCAGGTTTAAAAGACGAAATAAACACACACACACATTTTGAACACATCTTCCAAACTAGTGCACATTTAAAAGGCTGTTGTAGTGAAGTTAGCGTTACTTTTGCATCATATTGCAGACTCAATATTTTTGCCATCGCCAACAGCTGTAATTTTTATTAAATGCGTTGCATTGCATTGTGGGATTGTTAGCAGAAAGTAGTGTGCATGCCGTGGACACTACCTTTTTCATTCCATGGTGGCTCTACAGTATGTACCAGAACGATTTACACACTCAGTAAATGTAGTGCACTATGTAATCAATAGGGAGTCTACAGTTATGCTAGCAGCTCTGTGAGGTTGTACTTAGTCGCAGCGCAGCTATATGCTAACATGCTCACAGTGATGATGCTAACATGATGATAATGTTCACCACGTTCACCATCTTAGTGTAGCGTGTTGGCATGCTAACATGTGCTAATATGCACTAAACACAAAGTAGAGCTGAGTTGAGTTCTGCAGGGGTGTTACGGTCTGTCTGTCTCTAGTTCCCTCTGTGAGTGAGTGTTCAGTGATGGAGAGATCAGATGTAAGTGAAACCGACAAGGCTGATTACTGCAAGACAGTGACACACACACACACACACACACACACACACACACACAGCGCTGAGCTCACCATCCACAAAACCCAGAGAAGGATAAATGAAGTGAGGCTGAGAAAAACAAATTCTTTCTTTCTTTCTTTCTTTCAGTAACTGGAAACACCAATAAAACGTATCTGCTCATTATGTTGGATCTGTTCGCTCTATTGACGATGACCTTTCCCGAATACTGAAAACTCTTCTTTGGGTGGCTTCACTGTTGAGTCACGTGACACTAGGCTGAAGGTTTCTGGGGGTCAAAGCGACGTGTTGGACGAGAGTAAAAGTTCTGAATGAGAGGAAACCGAGTGATGAAGGGAAGCCAGAGTACAAACCAGCATTAACGAAGAGAGCTGGAGAGTTTCTCCTGGGATCTGTGCCTGTTAATGCTTTTGTTTCAGTTTGGAGTCTAAATGTAAATTAAAACTGTCCTTTCAGTGAACACAGAGAAACCTTTTGCCGCTGGTTTCTGGAAATGTTTCAGCTGCTGTTCTTTCTATTAAAGAAAGAGGTATTTTCTGAACACATTTAAGGGTTATAAGTGCAGTAAAAAAGGGAGAGTGCACTGTCAGGTTTTTAATTTTATCTTGGGACAAGTTAAAATGATGATGTTTGTTAGCAGAAGGATTTTTTCACACGTAAATAACTCTGAGGACGGTGAAAGGCCAACAGAAAGTTTTCTAAATGAGAAAATAACCTGTTTTTGCACCAGTAGAGTCGAACCTAAAACTCAACTCCAGGCTTTTATTCTCATCGTCTCTATTTATCTGTTCTTCCTCTAACTCGAGCTTCAATTTTCTCCTGACACCCATCCTCTCTCCGCCCGTCCTCGTATGGTTATTACTGCACCTTCTCTATATCTTCACCTTCTCCTCTTATTTCTCCTCAAATATTTGCACCACCTTGTCTCTCTCCTCTCCTCCTGATCCTGCTCTCCTTCCTCCTCCTAGCCTTCCTCCTCTTCCTTTTTAATAAATCTCTACCCACTCTCTCTCCTCTCCTCTCCATTTCCTGGGCTTGAATCACATCTTCCTCCATCCTCCTCCTCGTCAAAACCATCTTCATTTCCTCTGCTCTCCTTCCTTCCTCCCTCTCACCTCCCTCTTCCAGCCTCCTGGTGATCCCTCTCTCCTCCTGCATCACAGGTGAATCTCCTTTAGGGAGCGGGGAGCAGCGTGGCCAAAATGGTTCTCCTCCTCTTCTCTTTCTTAGCCCACATATCCCTCCCCCCCACTAATGTGTTTTCTCTCCCCTCTGCCCCCCACCCTTCCCTCCTCTTCCTCTCTCCATTAACCTCCATCTCCCCTCCCTCCCATCATAACTCACCTCCACTCTGCTCCCCACTTGCCTCCCTTCCTTCCCGATGTTTTCCCCTCCCTTGCATTATCCCCTCATCCCTTGTCTCCCTTTTCCTTACCTCCCTCCTGTCCCGCAAAAATAATTTCCCACAATCCCCCCCCCCCTTGTTCCTCCCTCTCTGTCTGGACCCACAGAGCAGTGCGAGGATCAACATCTCAGAGGGCTCCTGTCCAGAGAGGATCATCACCATCACGGGGCAGACGGACTGTGTGTTCAGAGCCTTCACCATGATCACGTTCAAACTGGAGGAGGTAGACACACACACACACACACACACACACACCTCTGAGCTCCCCGTGGTGTTCCTGACCTGCTCTGAGTGAAGTGTGTAACCTTTATTTCCTCTACAACACGGTTGCTCTCTGGCAGGGAGCCATTTATTATATGTCTAATGGGATTGTCTGACCTCACACACACACACACACACTCATACACACACATATGCACTCAGGCACACACACACACACACACACACACACACACACACACACACACACACACACACCTACCAGTGAGTGGGGATTTGAACACTTGGCTCTCTATCTGTCCATCTCTATTTCCTTCTTTACTTCCCTCTGTATTTCCATTAAGCTGAGGGTAATACAACGTAATATTTCCTCCATGCAAAGACGGATCTTAACAAATTGTAGCTGTAGTATCTGTTCTGATCTCTGGATGGGAGTTTTATTATATATATATATATCTTCTTTGTTCAGTACATGTTTCCTTGCTTCTACAATTTTAAGAAAATTAAACCAAAACTTGACAATTTAAGCTGTAAAAATGTGGATAAAAAAAGTAACTCTAATGATAAAAGTACTTAAATGGAGCAACATTTGGATCCCAGTCTGATCTTCATCAAGTCGTCACACTGTTCATTTATATTGAGTTTTGGTTTCATGTGCACGAGCTACTTTGTTGTCGAAGCTGATTGCAGATTGCCTTGCACCTCAATATCAAACCTAAACTTCAACGTATTACTAAGTCAAACCTATGTTAAAGGTGAACTCCAGTACTTTTAAACCTGGGCCTTATTCTTAGAAATTTTGGGGTCTAAATGACTAATACTCACCAAAAGTTTTGGAGTTGGTCCAGTAGATCACCTCCGCCGGCATCCGCCAACGGGCTGCGATGCCTGCAACGTAATCCTTGCAGCCAACTGCACCAGTGAAAGTCCGTCTGTCGGTCTGTCTCTGTAGGGATTCAAAAGGGGAAAACTGTATGTTAATGAGTTAAAGCAAGATAGGAAGATAAAATCAAAATGAAATTTGATGATTAACTTAAAGAGAATTAGCGTGACTCTATGTGGGCCGAATTGGGCTGTGGAGAATTGGAGGCGTCTGGTTGTCGCTTAAGAACATGTCGCGTGCTGAGAAATTAAATCCAAGCAGCTGGTATTTAAATCTGTAATGATCAAATGGAAGAAAACGAGATGGAAATAAAATGTGAGGAGGAGTTGGGAGAGGCAGGGAGTGGACCGAGATTTAGAGAGTGGGTAGATGGGTTTCTGAAAGGATTAAAATAATATATGAAATGAGAGAGAGAGTGAGCGAGATTGACGAGAGAAGAAGGGTTTAAAGAAAGAGTCGAGAGACTGAAAGAGATGCAGAGATGAGGGAAGAGTAGGTGATATATAACGTTAATGAGAAGTAGGAAAAGTGGGATCGAGGGATTAAATGAAGAGAGTAATCGGAGAGAGTGCAGCATCAATCATGAGACCTACAAAGGTTCAAGTCTCTGTCCTGCTGACGTGGTCTGACTCCACCAACCAGCTGCGAGCTGCTGCAGCCTCTCATCTGACAAATGTGTCGAAGTCGACCGTCAATAAAGTTTCTATCGAATGTGAGAAATTAAGAAGTAAAAGTTTGACCGTTTAAAAAAAACACAAAGATCTAAAGCAGCATCAAGACGTTGCAAAACATAACTAATAAAAATAACACAAATTTAAATGTGTTTATTAGTGAAAGAACTAAACGAACGTGAGGGAAAAATAAAACCAGCTATAAATGAGGACTGAGGGGAGCACCTACAGATTTCACATCAGGACCAATAATGTTGCACTAAAATGGATTAATAAGTTAATATTAGCATTGATATCTGATTCTGTATTGTTTAAAGCTTTAAAGGTTTAAAGGTTGAGGTCTGGTTAAATGTTTGCTGCTATATTAATGTTCAATATCTCAGTTTTGGTGAGTTTTATTTTGTTTCTGTCGAGTTTGAATGAAGTGTGTTTTACGATCTGCAAGGTAAAATGAGTGTTTTTGACAATGGAGTCTGGTGGCTTTGAGGTGAGCGATATATACCAACCCTCTGCAAACTTCTCTGGTTCCAGCTTCTCCTTTTTGAGGATTTCCTGCTTTTCTCTGTTTCATGTGACACCAAGCGGAATATATTTTTTATATTTTAAACCGTTGTTGGACAAAACAAGACGTTAGAAGGTGTCACAGTGAGTTTTAGGGGATTGTAATAGATATTTTCCAAATTAATTAAAATAATTTTTATTTGCAGAAGTAACACGTTGTCCAATATCCTGAGTAATTTCTCTGGGCAGTCAGCGTCATTTTGGCCGAGGTAAAGGGGGTGTTGTGTTGTGTGTAATAACAAAGACAAAGACAGAGAAATGATAAGAAAATGCTCAGACTGATGAAAGGAATCTGACAGTTGTAGAAAGCAGAACGGCTGATGAACAATTCAATTCAATTCAGTTTTATTTATATAGCGCCATATCATAACAAAGTTATCTCAGGGCTCTTTTTCGAATAGAGCAAGTCTAGACCGACTCTTTATATTTACAGAGACCCAACAGTTCATGCATCAATCTAAATAAATGAGCAGAGTCGTTGTCAAATGAGAGACGGCATTAAGGAATAGAGAAGAAAAAAGGAAAGATAAAAGAAATGGAGCTGGAGAAAGAGAAAAGAGAAACTAAAACTGATATACTGGGGGATAAATGAAGAGAGCATTAGAAAGAGGAGCAGAGAGGATTAAAGAAAATGTGTAATGAGACAGACGGAGGATAGAGAGCCTGATTTCACATCTCTCCACTGCAGTTTAGTTTGAGAAATATAGGGCTTTATTTATCCAAAGAAACACACTGGGGACTGAAGCAGCCAGCAGTGTTCAAAATAAACCCTAAACCATCTTTCTCACCCAAAGACACACACACACACACACACGAGCTGCTTCACACTGGGCATCAGCAGACGTACAACACAGAAAAACAGATCAACATCATCAACCTCCTGCAGAAAGCATACATGTCTGAAATCCTCAACTCCACCACGACCAGGAGAATCAGACGTTTGTCAGTTAACAAAACATCTTCTCAGCTTAGCTAGCAGCTAGCATCATGAAGCAACCCGTGCGTGTGTGTGGGACGGTGCTGGCTGTCAATTACTGTGACGAGAGCACACACACACACAAACAGGGAAAAGCCTCCGTGAGAGAGATTTCTGCGTGACATGATGGTATAAATAAATATGTGCTGGGTGTTCCTGCAGTTATTCACATCACGTCCGTCTGATGGGCAGTCCAGACGAGGCCGCGCTGCTATTTACATTTGAGGCGCGACGAGGCCTCAAGTCCGACTCGGCCTAATTGATTGAACCAATCATATTAAGAGCAGGTGATTTAGGCCGCTGTTTATAACCTGAGTTAATTAAAGAGAGCGAGAGTCTTACAGAATGAGTGGAGAGAGAGGGAGATTTAGCGAGAAAAAGGGGATATGAGCTGCCAAAGGGGGAGATGGAACAGGAAGAGGGGATGCAATTTAAAAAGAGGGAAGAGCAGTTTTAGGAGAGTGAAGAATAGAGGTGAGGATGGGTGAGGCTGTGATGAAGACTCTGCAGGATTTCAGCTAAAAGCTGATTTAAACGCAAACCACCAGATGTTTCTTCATACAGCTTTTAGAGGCGGTGCTCTGATTCACTGTGGAGCTCCATAAATCAATCAATCAATCAATCAAAATGTATTTATATAGAACCTTTCAAATACATCAAATGCAATTCAAAGTGCTTTACAAGCGACTGACAAAATGTAGGATGTTAAAAATGGATTTAGAGACTGATGCTCACCAAAACAACCAAAAAAGCATAAAAGATAATACAAGCAATATATATAGCCTAACAATGAAATCATGGAATACTACACACAAATGGCTGTCTCTTATTTTGTGACCCTGCGGTTCATTCATCATATCGCTGTGTAAGAATCATGTTGGGATAACCAGGTTACTTATGTTCCCGTCAGTAGGTTTGACAAAAACGATAAACACCCTGAAATTAGAACGAAAGCGAGGATTTTCTGAGCAACAGCATCGAGATCAGGACCAACAAATAAAGTATTTAGGTTCATTAGAAGATATCTGCTATGAATCCAGATGTTTGCTCTAGATTAACAGCTGTCAAAAAAGCCCCACTGTGCTCCGATTACTGTATGTGACAGAAAGCAGGTTATGTTTTCTTCATGCAGAACTATTCGGCTGTGAAACAACATCTGACCTGCTGCACTAATATGAATGCAGACCTAAAGTTTCCACTGTTAGCTGAATAATGAAGGAAAAACCAGAATTAAAATAAATACTGGATCCTAAAAAGAGGTCAGGACAGACATCTGTGAGAATATCTGCAGCTCAGAGACTATCTGTGATGTGGCAGCGGCAAAGACACACCTGCACAGGTAGATTACTGTAATAACCAGGTTATGTTCTATATTTTAACATGATTAAAACGAGGATGAGACATAACGGGGACTAGTGTGTACGTAAAGGTAGTGACCATATATGTGACGGTATATAAAGATGGCCGACGTGTCTCCGCTTCCTCCCAGTGTACGAAAATAAAGCCAAAATATCCCGGATACAGGAGCTGCCATCTTACGCTGGTGACGTCATTTATAGCATCAAATAACAAATTAAAACCAAGCTGATCAGAAAAACGAACGTGTACTTTGATTTTTCAGTTTGGCCCATCCGCTAACATGGAGGGGGCGGGGCTTGTGACTGATACTGCAGTGACTGACAGATGATGCTGAAGCTGAATGAAGTTAAATTTGCAGTAAATTGTTATGAAATTATTATAATTATGATAAAATATTGTGATGAAAATATCAGTGTCTCACAGTGGATGTCTGGCCTATAGGGCATCAAAATGTCCAGAAATGGCCGCCTCTACATGGAAACTGCTGCTTTTCTTTGGCCTT
The DNA here is from genome assembly GCA_005408345.1 of Macquaria australasica. Taxonomy (NCBI): domain Eukaryota; kingdom Metazoa; phylum Chordata; class Actinopteri; order Centrarchiformes; family Percichthyidae; genus Macquaria; species Macquaria australasica. Next base: position 250,521 of record SEMN01000661.1, on the reverse strand, counting down.
TTGTTAACACTAACAACTACAGATACAACCATATCACAACCTGCAGGAATTTTCCAATCTCATAGAAGCAATTTACTGAAAACAGTTTGGATGCTCTGTTCTCCAGGATCCTATGAAGCCTCATAAAATTCACTCTGAAATGTCAGGTTGTTTGTGATCTGAAACCAAATCATGCAGAGCGCTCTGAATATATCTTATTATCCTGACGTGAATGCTGCCTATTCATCAGATTACAAAGACCACGGCAGAGAGAGAGAGAGAGAGAGAGAAAGACACAGAAAGTCAAGGTCAGAGAGGAAGTCAGAGAGACAGACAGACGTTTGACCAGGGCAAATACACTCTGTGATCTGCACTGGAATTAAAGGAATGACGGACAAGTGTGGAAGTTTCTGTTCAATCAACGCTAACCTTTAACTGGCAGCAGCACCGTCCAACCAGAGAGAGAGGAGGGATTCTCCTCTGCTGTCCTCTGTTGTGAGATGTTTCCCACCTACGAGCTCATGTTTTATCGGCTCTGCAGATGCATCTGGTCCCCCTCCCATTCAGACAGATCTCCAGCCGACCAATCACAACCGTTTATCTAACATGGGGCGGGTTTGATACGATGACTGTACAGAGGAGCCTTTGAGGCTTTTCCGTAAACAACCAAGATGGCTGGACGGTATATTTTCTCCAAAAGAAGAACAAACAGTTGCACTTAAAGCTTCTGTTGATAAGAAAGATGTTTGTTGTACTTCAGACAGGATTCTCTCAGCGCTACGTTTCATTGCTCTGATTGGTTGGAGGTCTGTCCAGTTGCGTCCAGAGGCATTTTGGTCTGCGCCCGTTGATAACGCCCCTTGGAAATCAAAAATGAACTGAGAGGTTAAATGTGAATTGGTCTGGAGATGTCAGGCTGCATGTGGGTTGCACAATCTGTAGATTTTCTTTTTAGTGTGCAAAAAGAAAAAGTGTGAAAAGGGTTAAAAAAAAGAGGGAAAGAGGAAGAGAGAGACATGAGGTACCTGACTCATCCATCTACTCGTCTTTTTGCACACCTCAAAAACCTGAGAGGAAATATAAACAAAGCTTTTACGCTGAAGTGGTAAAGTTTTGGTGATTTTGTATTTAGACAAATTGAAGGATTAAGTATGGGTTGAGAAAATTTTCACTTCTTAAGCAAAATAAACCACAAAATACATCTAAACACCAACCAAATACACCACCAAAAATACACAGCTGGCTAACTTAGCTTAGCATGAAGACACGTTATATCTCGTTTGTTTAATCTGGGGGTGGGGGGGGTTATTTACTGGACTATTTTTTTGGTTCTGAGCAGTTGCCAGGCAACTAATGGAGAGTCCAGGAAGTTACTGGTCCCAGCCAATAAAAAGTTAATTATGGAGCTTTAGAGGTGCTGGTCGGCATGTGCGATCTCAAAAAACGGGGTACCTTTAATGCACTATAATCATTTTCCAACATTTTATTTTCACGTCAAAATTACAGATAGAGTTCCTTAAAAACAGTGGTCCTCCAACTGTTCTTAGAACTATGAAAAAGTTCCTCCGGTCCAAAAACACCTGTTAAAACTTTCAGTGCAGATGCAAAATGATGATGAGTGAAGAGTGTCAGGTTTCCAACTCAGTGTTAATCATGTGAAAGAGTGAGTGAGGGAACTCAGACTCAGCCGCAGAGTGAAACTGAGGAGGAGGAGGATCAGGGAGAAGAAGCAAAAGAAGTTATTGCATTAATACATTTCACTGCTTCTATTTTCATGCTGCACTTTGTCCCTTGGTTTCACTACACACTCATCTAATCCTTGTGCGCAGAAATGATAAAAGCCGTCTTTGCACACAGAACTTCTTCCTGTCACTTGTTTTTTGAATTTAAAGACTTGACACTGATATAAAACAGTGCATTCAGTCTCTATGGTTGTTGTATTTGCTAAGATTAATATCTGAAGCTGTTCCCTAGCAACTCGATTCAACTGAGAAGGTTTATATGAGCCTCCTCGAATCCAAAGTGTGTTTTTATTAAAAGAAAATTGTTCACCAACATATTTTGGAACGCGTCTCCAATGTTCCACAATCATTTAGCATTTAGTTACATATAAAACAAACAGTAGAATCAATATTTGTTTAATATGAACTGTGATCTGTTTTCCTAAAATACCTACAGCACAGATCTAATCCCTCTGCTCGCAGCGGCAGATTACCTCTTACACTGAACAACACAGCGGGCACAGAGCAGCATTCACACTGAGCGACACAAAGGGGAAATACCTCGAGTGCTTTTCAGACTTGTCGGTGTAAATCCATCTCTTTAACTCTCTCAGGACCTGGCAGCCTTGGTAGCCAACGGCACGGTGACCAGCAAGCCTCCAGTCACCTTACGATTGGTCATCCCGGCCAGCCAGTGTGGCTCCCTCATCGGCAAGGGCGGGTCTAAGATCAAGGAGATCAGAGAGGTGAGCGTCTGCAGAGACGGCGATGAGAATCCATTTTACACTACATTATATACGATGTAGTCTTGTACATCTTCAAAAGTTTATAAATTATCACTGATGTCAGACAGGTCATGAACGTCCAGCAGACAGGAAGACCTATAAACCATCACTGAGGAGTTCCCATATTTAGGTATTTCATGACAAATATCTTTGTTTGTCAGACTTGTGGAATAAATCAAAATGTTCCTGGAGTTTTCTTCTTGATGTTTAAAACAACAAAAAGAATAAAACCTCGGTGTGAAATAAGACCTTGAAAACTTCACAGACGATGTTGCTCCGGTGAGCTGAATGTTGAGCAGCAGATCTGACGGCTTACATGTTGGTTTCCATGGCAACATGAGTCCAACTAAGTGATAATATCAGCAATATGACAATATTCTGAATTTGATACTGGTCATGTTCTGTTTGGATATTCTGAATTAGACCCTATTCCGGATTTAGCATTTTCAGATTAAGACGTGTGATGTGCAGATATTCTTCAGGTTTTAGCAGCGTTCTTTGGACATGTATACAGCTGGTTCACGGCCTCTTCCTGTTTCCGGTCAGCTCTGTGCTGGAAACAAACCAACCAGCCAACAGTTAGCAGGGCTGAGGTAGAGATGCAGGCACAGAAGAAAAGACAAGGAGAAACACAGCTACTGTTAAACATGATGAAAGACCTGGAGATCAACAGGTTTCTGGATATGAGCAAATATCACAACGCCGACCTTTTCAAGAAGGAACGAGTGAAAGAGGGAGGCTGAGTTCACACGGTCCAACAAGCTGCATGGAAACAGGAATATTAGAGGAAGATTCATCTTCATCAGCCTGTAAACAGCTCAGCAGGAACACTGTCTTTTTGGAATAAGTGCAAAAACCGGAATATTTAGTGCACGTAAACGTAGTCATTGATATCTGAAGAAGCCAAATATAAAGTGATTCAATTCCAGATGCATTTAAACTTCAGTGGCGAGTGGAGAAGAGTCCAGGATACTTGTTAAACACCATAAAACTACTTCACTGTGTCTATTAATACATGATCCGACACATGACCTTATGAATTATGAACAAAACCACAAATGTTTCTTACAGTTCATCGTTCCTGTCTTCGTTGCAGCTTTCAGCATCTGACAACATGTTTTCCACTCAGCTTGACTCAACTTACATTATATTTGTGGGCAGGTAGATATAACTGCTGTGTGTGTGTGTGTGTGTGCGCAGACAACAGGTGCCCAGGTGCAGGTGGCAGGTGACCTCCTCCCCAACTCCACAGAGAGAGAGGTGACGATATCAGGGAGCCAGGACGCCATCATCCAGTGTGTCAAACTCATCTGCACTGTAATCCTAGAGGTGTGTATCCACGGGGGAGCAGCCTGGAAGGGTGTGTGTGTGTGTGTCCAGTCTTACGTAGCCATGTCTTCATCTCGTCAGAAAAATCTAGCTGTACTATGACAACTGGAACAGAAAAACACACATTTTAGCGTCTTCATTGATGATGTAACGTTCACACACACAGATTTAACTTGAGCAAAATAAGAACTGTTCTCTGGTTCCAAAATGTTCTCGGTTAAGAACCAAATGTCGGAGCGGTTGGCACCACTTGTGACCTGATGTAAACAGATTCTTATTATCGTTTGTGGCGAGTTCTAGTTCACAAGAGAGAAAATAAATCACAAACCTAACTAATTAAAAACATCAGTGTTAGTGCTTTTAAAAACACGTTTCATCACATTTCCAAAACTATTTGTTTGTGCATATAACAGCTCAGTGATTGCTTGATATTAGATGATGGCACAGACGTCCACGGTGCCCACAGGAAGAATCCTACTGACTTTAGAAAGACGCTGATCTTTCATCTAGCAAAACTAAGGACATTCCCATCAGCCTCAGCTGTACTTTGTGTTGTCATTATGTTACTGTGCCTACGTGCAGCCTCACAGCTGCTAGCATCTCTGTAGCCTCTTAGTCTTGTTCGTCTTTGATTCAGTTTTTACGAACAAACTTTAGAGAAAATATAAGAAAACATTTGTGAATGAGGTCCAATGAAGCTGAGAGATTACAACATTGTTTCTCAAAAAAACATCAATTATAGCTACTTTAAATGTTTTGGATGCACTCTGTGTTGTGGCTGTTGGTTTAGTTTCAGGCACAATTCAAATTATATCACCGTTACAGGCAGTTCTGCAAAATTCAGTTTTCATTCCTCCCTGATGCATTTTTTATGATCACACCTGATGACAAACAAGACCCAGAGCTTTTTCTCTGCTGATTTCTGAGCTGAGCTGCAGAGGTGATTCTTTTACTAATTCACATTAATCCAAAAAACATTAACTGAGCTCTGTGAGGAGGTCTGCCTGTCTGCTCTCAATCACATAGAAGTGTTTTTATGAGATACCGTCCACCTTTCCAATAATCTACAAAATGGAAACACTGAAATCTATAATTCATGATTGTATTATAATTAATCAGAGGCAGCGGTCATTAAGATGAGCTACGTCTTGGAGATTAGAAGCGGAAACAGTGAAATCAAAGGCTGCGGGAGCTCATTGGTATTCTGAGCACCTTAATCTGGGATGAGAAAGGAGGAGTGCAGGAAAGAAAAGAAACCAAAAAGCTGACCTGAGCTAAACTCATTCACTTTCAAGTGCTGCTGCAATTAAAGGTTTACTTTGTGGACGTGAAGTTAAAAAAGAAATCTTAAAAAAGAAATCGTTTGATCTACTTTTGCCCTCCGACGGGCTGTTGTCTCCCAGTGCATGCTGGGACAGGATACACTCTGACACTAGATCGAGCTAAATGAATGAAACGTATTTTTCTGTGACGTCCTGAGCTCGTAGACTCATCCTGCATGTCACTTCCTGGTAGTTTATTTTTAGATAAACTGTCTTTAGTCACTCGGCTAATATGAAGAACTTTGAAGCATTTATTTACTGTGATAATCAACTTGTCCTTGTGGATGTTGGCATGTGTGTTGTGTGTGTCGGTTTGTGCAATAATTACATCAAACACGTGGAAAACAAGTTGTGGTGCGAAACATCAGCTGACAGCTGGCGATGCAACAGCGTCAATGACATCACCATGCTAGGTGAGACGGGATAAGATAAAAACTAAAACTGAACAAAGAGCATGGCTGATTTCCAGCTTCAGAAACATTGAACCCTTTGTGATGGCATGAAGAGAGTTTTCAACCTGAAAATGTAAACATGGAGGGTGAGAACTGACCGTGAACAATAATTCTATTAAATAGTGAATGAGTCTCCTCTGGATCTGATAGGATCAGGACGTCCTGTCTTGTAGCGTTCAGATCTGAAGCTTCCAGGTCAGAAAAAGACAAAACAAACAAAGCAATAATTTTCTTTCTGTATTTCTGCTCCTGACATTTATCCTACATACAGTAAGACTGTGAGATACTCTGAGACTTCAGGAACAATAAAACAGTCAGTATCAGTACTGCTACTACTAACACAAGCACTGGAGGTGATGTGTGTGTGTGTGTGTGTGTGTGTGTGTGGTATTTGTTGTGTTGTTTGGTGAAATGTTGTGTTTTGTTGTGAATGTGAAACGGCGTACACCTCGCGGCGCAAAACGGATATTTCAGAAAAATATTCAGATAATAAAGTGAATGAAATCAGTGATCTGGTGTCTGCAGAGACGGAATGTGTTCTTCTCTGCATCTCGCACAAAGTGTTTAGATTTTATCTTTAAATTAGCTCATTGTCATCAAGCGCTCCCATAACATTTCTCCAAAATATCAGCACAGATACTGTTGAAGTCAAGTTAGGAAAGTTGAAAATATTTGACTCCTAAAAGTAGAACAAAATGTTCATCAGTCTGAGACCGTTTGGCTAGCTAGGACTGATTTCCTCCTTTGAGACGCTTGATAAATACGGGCCCTGATTCTTCCTCATTTCTCACTTTCGTTGTTTCTTTTTCCCTTCTCACTCCTCCTCTTCAGTCTCCACCAAAGGGAGCGACTATTCCATACCGACCCAGCCCGACCCCGGGAACTGTGCTGCTGGCAGGAAACCAGGTAAGAGGACGGAAGATGACGACCACTAAGTTCCTGGAAATCATTTGGCATCATCGGAGCCACCAGATAAACCTGAACAACACAGAACAAAACCTAAAATATACCATCACAACAGAGCGCTGCAGGGATGAAGTTAGCGTCACCCATCGCCATTTTGGATTATTGCAGAAAATCACCTCTGTGGCAAACTAAAGTTTATGATACTTTTGTTCAGCAAGATAATCTTCACACATGAACACCACTTTATGATGTTTGAAGCGTAAAGTCAACCTCCAGCAGTAAAAAGCTAACTTTAGGCTGTAAACCAGCTCCACCACGGTCACATGACTTCAGCGTCTCCACCACTGAGCTTCCAGCACTGACCTCTTCTACAAAAGCCTTTGGGAAAGTTTGAGTTAGAACAGTTTGCAGTATAAACCCAACGAGGCTGTAAAGGAGGACGAGTGAGTCGATGAGTTTCTGTGTTCGGCGTGATGACGTTTAACGTCCCCGACAGCCTCTGGAGTCTCATTTAGACTCTTGTTAGCAACTGACTTTTTTAAGACACGGAGAAGCTTCAGAACTCACCAGTAGAGTATTTACTGACGGGTTTTATGTCGTAGAACAAAACGCTTGTGTTAACCACAGACCTTATTTCAGGCATCGAACCAAAAACCCACTGAAGAAACCCACTGACTTCCAGACGAGGTAACAGGAAGAGCTAACATGCTAACTCACTTCAGGGTTTTAGGACTCGTTCCTGCAGGACTCTATATGTTAGATGTTATATGTTAAGTTAAAGCAGCAGGCTACTCATGCAGGAAGTGGGGGGGGGGGGGGGGGGGATCTAGTGACGAAGGTAAGGGGGTGTGATAGTTAAGTGGACGAATAAAGGGAAAGATGGATGGAGGCATGAAAAATCAGGTTTATAGACAATGGGAGGACAGGGATGCATGAACGGAGGAGAGGGACGGGTGGACGGATTAATGGCTCGGATGGAGGGGATCTAAGGAGGGAAGAAGCAATGATGGATGGATGCAGGGGGAGGATTGAGGTAAAGATGGAAGAGTGGATGGATGAATGACCAGATACATAATTTATTGTCAGAGAATTTGCTTTAGTTTGCAATTTGAATCTTATAGAAAAATGCCCACTTGGTCGCTCTGCCTGTTATTCACACACAGGTCGTGTGTTGTGAGTGGCAGCTCCTGTCACTGCCCATCCTACAGGATACAAATGAGGCTTTTTCATGTTTATTCATTACAAATCATGACTATTCATCAGCAAGATCTGTGTATGGATACTAGGGAAGTACTAGTAGTAGGTGTGTTTACCAGCTGTAATATTATGATCTTCAGCATGAATATGCAGCATTAGCATCATCTTCCTCCACAATAGAGGCTTCATTTGGTCGATTCTTCCCATATTTTCATTAGAACTGCAAGACATTTTAAAAGACTTTCTACCAACCCTGACTGAAACATTAATTTAGGTCAAGTCAGTTTTATTTATATTGCCCAAAATCACAGATTTGCCTCAAAGGGACTCTAATTCTGTACAGCATACAACAGCGTCTATCCTTCAATTAAAACTAAGACTGAAAAAACAGGAAGAAACCTCAGGGATTCCTCCTTCAGGACGGACAGACAAAAGACCAAAATAACAACAGTAAAATTACAAAATGAAAAATGCGAATGACAACATTAGGTAGATATTGCTTTTAAAGTTTTTTAGTTTATAATAATCGTCCTGTAACATCATGGAAATTAGTTGTCTGACGAGGTTGTAAGAAGATCATATGGAGAAGTCACTCTTTTGCCTTAAAGCTGAACTAAAGAACGAAGTCAATGAAACAAGTCCTCCAAATTAAACGTTTGTAACTGCACTTTAAAACAACAGATACAACTGTTTTCTGATCAGCAGGACGGCATCATTCATCTTTGCCTTCAAAGCTGTTCAATAAAAATCACTTATTTAAAATAAATCTGTTTTATCATGTGACAACGCTGAAGTTATGGTTTGGTTAAGGCACAAAGACAACAAGCTTAGAGAAAGATCACGGTTTGAGTTAAAATTACTTCATTAAGGTTAAGGGACCTTCATCATCGGTTACAATAATACCCGCTTGGTTAAGGTTAGAGAACGATGGTGGTCATGGTTAAAAGCGAAACAGCGGTCTACTGTGTTAAAGTCTGACGTTTTGTTGACCCGGTCCATCCTCCCTGAACCTCGTCCCTCTGCAGACTTTGTCGCTCTAAAATACCGTCACCTGACTTTCTCCTTTGCTCCCAACCAAGAGGCATAATCCCTAAACTACAGTTAAACATTTAGAAATATATCTGCTCCAGTTGAGCCGCATCACAGCAGTCCTCCCCCACACCAAAATCAGTTTAGTCACATTTGGCTTCTCATTTCTTTCCACTGTTCCTCAGGAACTTTAAAGAGTCAGTCTGGCTGTGTTCTATAGTTTGTTATAGTCAAGAAATCCCTTAAAAAGGCCACTGGAGATCTTTAAACACGGGTCTCAAATATATAGTTTAATTTCTATAAAAAGCTAAATCTCCTAAAGCAGCTGCTCACTGTAGTTTTCAATAAACGCTACTGAAACAGGAGGAAATAGTGCATTTGTTGGGGACTATTTTCAGCAGCGGATGAATCCACATTTGGTGCTTTAGTGAGTATTTGGGGCAGCAGGACGGTGTGTGTGGGACTGAATCCAAATAAACTACAGTGTGTGTGTTCATGGTGATGAAGGAACAACGTTGTGGCTCACTGACGTGTTTTTAATAGTTTTTGGAGCAACAGTGGAGCTCTGTGGCTCAGAGGAAGAAGACGCATCAGGCTTTGATACACACACACAACACTTGTTAGTAGATACATCCACTGTTGGTTTGGGTGTTTTTGTTACTGAATACCGACAGCCTTTTAAATAAACACTTGCATGAAGTGTTATAGCTGCAGTATGCTGAATGATAACACCTGCGTTCCCATGGAAACTCTCAGGTCAGGGCCGTCTCATTGGCTGATGAACTTGAGTTTGTCTGCATCTGGTTTGGTACTTGTCTCGCATGTCAATCCCTTTCTTTCCTGCACATTTCTTGTATCTTTCGGCCATTCCAAATAAACTTAGAAAAGCTTAAGTGCTTTAAAAAAGCATCCGAAAAGAAGCTGAACTTTCCTGCCTTCTCATTCTGCCATACTATCTCAAGCTGCTGTGACTGTTTGTCAGTATAATCACATTCACTCCTGTTGATTACAATGTCTTCTGAGGCTGTTCAGATCTGGAGCTGATTATACCAATAATTGATTTTAATAGACTAACATATGGCATTGATTTAGGCAGTTAGATCACGTGATCAGAGTAATATAGTCAAGACTGGAAAAGAAAATGAACTTTATTTACATAAATTTACAACCAAATGTTATCCTGCAAAATCCCAGTGGCCTGAGGAAGCCTGTCTTCCTTGGACTTCCTTGCTCAGCCACACTTCTTCCCTGATCTTGTAAAGTGGTCTGAGACAGTTAAACTGGGATTGAATATTGATGATCCAAATATACTGACCTGGTTTAGCCCCAATTAGCCCTTCCCGCACAAAAGTAGAAAATCCTGCATCTTTCCCTGTAGGTTTTCCAAAGTACCTTGAGCTCTGAAAAGTTTTCAGGGACGTAAACTCTGATGCTTAATTGGTTGAGGAGCTCTTGCTGTGTGCACTGAGCCTCAGCGGTGCATCGGAGCTTAGCATCATGCAGGTTGTCATTTGGTCAGTTCAAGCTATGGATGGTTTTCCCTGAGAGACTGGCACAACTGAGATCTGTCTGTCCTTGGTCTCACATCATTGGACTGTAACAGAGAGGGTTTGGAGACTGACCTGCCCGTGGATGTCTCTCTGCATAGTTGTCTGGGGCATTTGGTTATTTGTGAATGAATGCTGTGAGGCTCTAAGGTGTCACTGTAGTCAACAGCGGAATAACTGTCCCAAATATTGAGAACATGTTCAAACGGAGCCTCAGCTTTGTTCCTGTTTCAGTAACTGAAAAATCATCCTCCCGTCTCCTCATCTGAAAAGTAAAAATCAATATTACGCCAAGAAGATTCAATAAAACAAGGTCACTTTTAACTTCAGGGTGCATCACAAGACTGTGTGTGTGTGTGTGTTGGTTTTTGTTCTATTCATGAGAAGAAAATGACTGACAGCTGATTGGATCAGTCAACTAAAGAAACCCATTACTTCTTCCTGAACCCAAGATGGCCGCCCCTCAGCCCTATTTTAGGCTAACTCAGTGCTGCGTCAGTGCCACCACACCTTTGTCAGTCACTGTGTGTACGAGCTGCTGCGTGACAGTTCCCCCTCAGGGATCAATAAACTATTCATTCAGTTCTGTTCGGTTCATCTTCTCATCTGCTAATGAACAGGAGAGTCAATGAACTTCTTATCTTTTTTTTTTTTTTTTTGGATTACTGGCTTTGATTTCTGCTGCCTTGTAATACTGATAAGCAGCAGTTCACCCCCCTTACTAAGATACTGTTGACAGAAGTGAACAGCTTGTGTTGGATGATTTTCATAAAGTTTGAGCTTTAAAACACAAAACTTTCACACCTGTAGTTGGTTCATTTTTGGATTTTAGCATGATTATAAAAGATAAACTACTGTTAAATCCATCTTCTGGCCGTGAATAAGCGATGTCACACAGTCACAATGTGAGTGCAGGATTTTCTCTGATCAATCAGACAGTGAAAAGGAGTTAAACCAGACGTGTGTGTGTGTTTCCTGTAAATAGCAGGAAATTGCCGTCAGTCAGCAGAATTAGATTTCCTGATGTGTGATGTGATGTGATGATGCAGCACGCCGGTCGCCAAAACTGTCTGTTCAGTGTGTTTACCTGTCAGCCTGTAGAACTGCATGGTTACAGCTCCTGGTTTTATTTTAAAGAAGTCACTGTGAACATGAACCGGACCAGAACTAACACCGGATCTTGATGAACCAAACTGCAGGTTCAGTGCGCAGTCGTAGCTATAGATTCATAAATTCATGCAATGATTTGTGGGTTTAAGTTTGGAGCTCTGACTGTCGTGTTGACTCTGCTTGTGTCTCTCTGAAGGTGTTCGAGGCGTCAGACTTTGGCTCTCACCCCCTGTTCTCGGTGGCACAGGGAGGAGTGGACCTGCAGCAAGTGAGTATGGCCGCCTGGGGGCAAGGGGCAAGGGTCAAAGGTCACTTCATCTCTGTCTTTTTTTCATCTGCCAACAAGTTGCATTGACCTAGTCAATTGATCATTCGTTCATTTAATTTTGGGAGAAATCTCTTCATGTGGGGCCCTGAGCTGTCCAGGTAAACAAGGACCTTCCAAATGCAATCACGCCGCTGCAGCCAGCAGTGGCATCGTAAAAACAGATGGTCAGAGAGGTCAAGGATCCCAGATTAACACCCCTGCACAGAGAAGCTCAATAAATGTGACTCTTCTTTGTCATGTGAAAAGCTTAAAAAAATGAAAGCAAATGGCAACCAAGGTTGAGTAAAGACGAAGGCTCCAGAGCACAGTATGAAAACACAGAGACAAAAGAAATAGAAAAAGGAAAAAAGGTGACAAACAGCCTGACAGAAAAAATAGGTGTAGAGGAAGAGAAGGAGAGGGAAATATTAAAGTGAGGCTGACAACAGAGAAACAGAGGTTGTAGAATATCTTCAGTCGCATCTGTTTTATTCTGCCTGGTGGGTTTTAAGTCAGCGTCTCACACTTGATACCTCAACCTATCAGGAAACACATCTGTTAAGGATTAAAAACAGTTTTTCATGTGATGTCTGACTGGTCTGAAAGCAGCCTGAAGACCAAATGAAAATGTAGTAGATTCACATCTTCTTGTAAAACAGCCATACAGGGCGTCGACTATAATTGCAAGGATGAATTGGTCAATTTTGTGTGCTCAAATCTGAGATACAAGAGGGAGCTACCAACCAGCACAATGTGCTCAAACAGTCTTGAAAATGTCTGCACACAATGCTAATGATTCCTGTAAAGTACAGCAAGTGGGGATCAATCAAAAGTAGTGTTTGTCGTAGCACAGTATTATTATTTTAAAGCTTATATTACTTTGACAGTAAGCTGCAGGGCTGCTTTGTGATGGTTAAAGAGGAACTAAAGAGGAGCTGTGCACGTAAGCAGGTGATGTCAATACAGCTGATCTTTCCAAGAATACACAAAAACTGCTTTTTCTGCAAAGCTAGCCAAGACTCTAAGGTATATTTTGTTCATTGTACCCCCAACTTTGGTCACCATTTTAACACCAAGTAAAGCAGAACACTTACTGATCAAATGGTAACGTAGCCGCCGATAACGTTAGCTTCACAAGCGCAGGCGGAGAAATTACATCACACAATGATAATGCCTGCGAGCTTTTGTTCTGTTATTACAGATATTTGTTTTTGGACCAACTAGAAGAAGACGTAGAGACTGTTACCACAGTAGACCAGAGACCATTGTTGCCTTCTCCATCCTCTCTTTCCAACCTGTAGAATAGGACACGCCCACTGATGTCATCACGGTTCACACTTCAGGTCGAGGAAAACCTGCTATAACTTTTCAGGTTCTAAACCAGTTTATTTTTGGTCCAAATGCTCCGAAAGGTTTAAAATTATTTCCGCGAACCGGAACGGAACCTGTTCCATGTTGGTGGAAAAGGGGTAATAGTAGAGTCGCTAGCTTAGCTACAACATGTGCCCACACAGAGGATCATAATGTGCTTCTACTGACGGCCAAAGCTCCACTGGACTTCCTGTCTTTCCGTTCAGTAGCTGCTCTCGGCTGCTGAGCTCCGACTACCAGCACAGCAGGGATGCACGTCGCTATCCATGCTTCTGTGTTCGGTGACCTCCGCGAGGTCTCACACTAACAGATGTTCACCCCTCCACCCACCACCCGGTCCCTTTTGATGTGTTTTTTTGAATCTGCTGAGAGGGAAGGCCGAGTTTGAGGGTGTATTTACTCTTTTTCTCAATTGCACCTGCACCAAGAAAACAGGCAGATTTTTGCCATTAATCTCTCCGGGTTTTGCTGGAGCTGTTTTAGGACGGCGTGATGATGAATCGTCTGGGTCTGCTGGCAGTGCATCACAGTGTAGGTCAGGTTCATGCAGTTATGGTAAAGCTACTCTTTTTTTTCCTCTGGAGAAACACATTTCTAAATATTACTCAGTTTCATACAAAAGTAAGATATCAGTCTTTGAAAAATGTGACGTTGACTTTGACAACCTGCTTGTCTTTTGTTCTTTTTAGAGAATTTCTAATTTATAACTGCATTTATAACTGAAAGCTGTAATTTTCTCAGCACTTCAAACTAAATTGTGGAGATGAATTTAATGAAACTGACTCTTTTCCTACGAGATGAATAAAGAACTCTGCAAACACTGCTGCTCAAACAGCTTTCATGTCAAGGGCAAGGCAGTGTGTTTAGATTAGACCATCCATAACTGAATGGTCTGAGGTCAGTTTCCAACAGCTTCTGCGTCATCGTCATTAGCTAAGTGTCCTTCAACACACAATCATTGCTTACACATTTATTTCATGTCAGTGGAGAGTCGGGTCTCGCTGCACGTTTTCATCTACCCGCAGCCTCTCAGTGATCAGCTGACGGCATGCTACTGCAACGTTTTATGGCCTCATATAAAATGTCTTTGCTGTCCACTGTAACATTTTGTTTTGCCTGTCTTCTACTTTTATCTTTGAAAATGACGGCGTGATGGTTTGTCACTGGTAGCTAATATTAGCCCCATCGCAGCAAGGCTAAACTGGGAATGAACGTGATTGACAGCCCGGGGAAAACACAAGTAGAGGACTTTAGTGACGAAAGGACAAACTAACTGTAGGATCATTGATTAAATGTTTCTTTGACTTGACTAAAAGATCTACATACTCTTTTTGCATTCATTCTATTCTGAAATATATTTCTGCCTCGTTTAAATTTAATGTCAATTTACCAGACAGAAATGTTTATTTTGACTATTTTTATGATCTGCTCGTGGGCTCTAAATTCTAGTTTATAGGTAGGTAGAACCACGTGGCTGAGGTTATGGAAAGAACAAGGTCACGAAATGTTATTAAGCGTTGAGACGGGGTGTGAACGCAGGATGTTACTGTTGAAGGCGATCAATCATATCAACCTGAATAGATGCAGCACTGTCTTGTGTTAAAGTTCAAGAAAGCTCATTGCTGAAATACAGAAGCAACTAAATTACACAGAATTTAAGATAAAATATAAAAAGATGAGAATCTAAGAAAAAATAAATAACGTCTACATGAATTGAACGGAAGCAAAAATGAAAGAAAGTTCAGCAAAATCCTAAAGCCAAGATTTGATCTAATATATAATAAGACATATTTATATTTAATCTGAGCTTTATTTCTCTAATCCTTTGATAAATTATCTTATTGGAAAAACTCTCTTCTTGTCTGAACCAGCTGCCTTTATAGTCAGAATCAGATATCACAAATATCTCAATAGAGATTTATTTATGAATATAATGGGACAGTATTTGGGGAATGTTTTAGACAAAGAAACTCACTTTTAAAGGGGTTGTTATGACCAGACAGGTGGTTCCTCAAAAATCAACATGGAAGTGAGTCATATAACTCGTTTAACTTTGTCGCACATTTTTGCAGATCTCTAAGTTTTTATTTTCACACGTGGTCTTTTTTCTTTTTACTGTTGCACATAGTTTTACACATTTCATCCTCTTCATTCTAAACACTGCACAGCTCTTCATTTTAGAAAATACATTTGTTTATATATTTTAATTGCAAATTCTTGACTTTTCCAGTACTTGTTTTCTTTTCTCGTATTTTGACCATTGTGCTCACTGGGCAATAAACCGGCTTCTGATTCTGATTTAGGACAAGGACATTTTAAGCTTCATGATGATATTACAATAATCAAAATCCCTCTTGTTGCATGTCTGGATGTCACTATGACATTGACTGATCTCTGTGTTAACTGTCCTCCACTGGCTGAATTTACTTTAACTTGCAGGCAAAGCTAAAGTGACTGACTCACTAATTAAGAGACCAAAGCTGAAACAGGGAAACTAAACAGACTGACCTGGAGGCAGATTCAGACTCTCACACACACAAAGGTTAACACCAAGTACCTGACTGACTTAAATGCAGATTAATTGTCTTAAGAGACACGCAGCTGGACAGAGCAGACAGACTGACAGAGTGACTTGCAGACAGGCTGACGAATGAGAGCGCAGGCGTGTACAAACTAGAACAGAAGAGCATTTTACTCCATCACGCTGACAGCTCGGCATGCTCCAGAGCCAACTTTAGCCAAGTGGTGTGTGTGTGTGTGTGTGTGTGTGCGCGCAACCCTGTTTGTCAGGCGCAGGGCCTTGGGAGTGTCAGTTAAAACAGCAGTAACACTAGCTAATGGAGGCTCCACAGGGCTGATGGGAGGAGAGAGGGAGGGAGGAAGTGACAGGGAGAGACCGGGGGAGGAATAAGGGAAGAGAAGATTGGAAAAGCTCTCCAGTTGTGTCAGATCAGCTGCTGTCTTTGGGCAGACACTTGGCTCTAACAGCTGGTTTAGGAAAAGAAATATCTGAGATGTGGTGCACATGGCTATGATTGTGTTAACATGTTAGATAACTGTTCCATGAGGTTGTTTAAGTTCCAAATTTAAGCTGCTGCGACTCCACAAACTGTCTCCACTGCAAAACATTATGAGTGCACATACAGTAACAAGTCCTTTGTGCATTCCTGAGCAGCTGTTTGAACCAGAGCGACCTGCACTGCTTGGATCTTCAGTCCAACTTAATTGACCCCAAAACGCTGACCATGACGATACACATCCAATGACTGATGAAAAAACTGGCAAAGAAGTTTAATTGAATGACAAACTCCGTCATTTACACCGACTTATCACACCCTCATCAGCAGGACGACATCTTGTGTCTGTTCCTTCCAAACCTGTTAAATGAATCTGTTTTATCATGTGACAGCTCCATGGTAAAGGTTTGGTTAGATTTAGGCACAAAAACGACTTTGCAATAATTAAACACGAGGTTACGATGGTGGTCATGGTTAAAAGAAACCCATGTTGACTGTTGGTAGGAAACAGTCTGTGTTGTTGACCCAACCCACCACCCTGTCTTCCTCCCTAAGCAGACTTTTTGGCTCTACGACATTGTTTGGATATTCTGAATTAGGCCTCATTCTGAATGCAGCATTTTCAGATTAATTCAATTCAGTTTTATTTATATAGCGCCATATCATAACAAAGTTATCTCAGGGCACTTTTTCGAGTAGAGCAAGTCTAGACTGACTCTTTATATTTACAGAGACCCAACAGTTCCCACCATGAGCAGCACCAGGAGACAGTGGCAAGGAAAAACTCCCTTTAACAGGTAGAAACCTTGAGCAGAACCAGGCTCAAGGTGGGCGGTCATCTGCCTCGACCGGTTGGGTTGAAGGGGGAGGGGGGGAGCGGGAGACAGAGAGCAGGAGGAAAGAGAACATACAGCAGCTCAATACAGCATAGATATGGTAATGGCATTGATGTTAACACCAACAGAAACAACACCAAGAGCAACATTATAATAGTAATACTAATAACAAGAGCAACAACAGCAATAGCAGCAGCGGGTGCAGAGCAGGAGCACGGGGTCAGCAGGCGGCAGCAACCACAGACCCAGACTCTACAGCTCCAGAGGCAGAAATACCTGCAGAAAGCAACAGAAGGGGAGGGAGAGAGAGAGAGGAGATAAAGCACACAACTACGGGAAGAAGTTGAATTAATAACAAGCATTGATGGGATATGAGGGCGTACAGATGGAGAGGAAGAGGAGGAGAGAGGAGCTCAGTGCATCATAAGAAGTCCCCCGGCAGTCTAGGCCTATAGCAGCATAACTAAGGGGGGGCTCAGGGGTCACCTGAGTCAGCCCGACTATAAGCTTTATCAAAGAGGAAAGTCTTAAGCCTGCTCTTAAATGTGAGGAGGTTGTCTGCCTCCCGTACACAAACTGGGATCTGGTTCCACAGGAGAGGAGCTTGATAGCTGAAGGCTCTGGCTCCCATTCTACTTTTAGAGACTCTAGGAACCACAAGGAACCCTGCATTCTGGGAGCGCAGTGCTCTAGTGGGATAATAGGGTAATATGAGCTCTTTAAGATATGATGGTGCCTGACCATTTAGGGCTTTGAAGGTGAGGAGAAGGATTTTAAATTCTATTCTGGATTTTACAGGGAGCCAGTGTAGAGAAGCTAATATTGGAGAAATATGTTCTCTTTTTCTGGTTCTTGTCAGTAAACGTGCCGCAGCATTCTGAATCAGCTGGAGAGTCTTAAGGGATTTATTGGGGCAGCCTGATAATAGAGAGTTGCAATAGTCCAGCCTAGACGTAACAAATGCATGGACTAGTTTTTCTGCATCTTTTTGAGATAGGATGTGCCTGATTTTTGCAATGTTACGTAAATGAAAAAAGGCAGTTCTTGAAGTTTGTTTTTTGGGAGTTAAAGGACATATCCTGATCAAAGATAACTCCAGGATTCCTTACGGTTTCGCTGGAGGCCAGGGCAATGCCATCTAGAGAAACTATATCTTTAGATAATGTGTTTCGAAGGTGTTCGGGGCAAGTACAATAACTTCGGTTTTGTCTGAGTTTAACATCAGAAAATTGCAGGTCATCCAGGTTTTTATGTCCTTAAGGCATGCTTGAAGTTTAGCCAACTGATTGGTTTCATCTGGCCTGATCGATAAATATAATTGGGTATCATCTGCATAACAATGAAAATGTATGGAGTGCTTCCTAATAATATTGCCTAAAGGAAGCATATATAAGGTAAATAGAATTGGTCCAAGCACAGAACCTTGTGGAACTCCGTGACTAACTTTGGCGTGAATTAACATGTACAAACTGATATCGATCTGATAAATAGGATTTAAACCAGCTTAGTGCGGTACCTTTAATGCCAATCAAATGTTCTAGTCTCTGTAATAGAATGTGATGGTCAATGGTATCGAATGCAGCACTAAGATCTAGTAAGACAAGTACAGAGACAAGTCCTTTGTCTGATGCAATTAGAAGGTCATTTGTAACTTTCACCAGTGCTGTCTCTGTGCTATGATGCACTCTAAATCCTGACTGAAAATCCTCAAACAGCTTGTTGTTGTGTAGAAAGTCACACAACTGATTGGCGACTGCTTTCTCAAGGATCTTAGAGAGAAAAGGAGGGTTAGATATAGGTCTATAATTTGACAAAATCCCTGGATCAAGAGTGGGCTTTTTAAGAAGAGGCTTAATTACAGCTACTTTAAAGGACTGTGGCACATAGCCTTTAAATAAGGACAGATTGATCATATCTAGTAAATAAGTGCTAACTAAGGGTAAAACTTCTTTAAGCAGCCTAGTTGGGACGGGGTCTAAGAGACACGTTGATGGCTTAGATGAGGAAATCATGGAAGTTAGTTGATTACGGTTGATGGGAGAAAAGCAGTCTAAATGTACAGGTTTTACAGTTATTTCTAAGGTTCCTGTAGTCGTCTGTTAAGATGTGTGATGTGCAGATATTATTCAGGTTTTAGCAGCGTTCTTTGGACATGTATACAGCTCGTTCACGGCCTCTTCCTGTTTCCGGTCAGCTCTGTGCTGGAAACAAACCAACCAGCCAACAGTTTGCAGGGCTGGGGTAGAGATGCAGGCACAGAAGAAAAGACAAGGAGAAACACAGCTACTGTTAAACATAATGAAAGACTTGGAGATCAACAGGTTTGTGGATATGAGCAAATATCACAACGCCGACCTTTTCAAGAAGGAACGAGTGAAAGAGGGAGGCTGAGTTCACACGGTCCAACAAGATGCATGGAAGCAGGAATATTAGAGGAAGATTCATCTTCATCAGACATGGAAACAGCTCAGTAGGAATATTGTCTTTTTGGAATAAGTGCAAAAACAGGAATATTTAGTGCACGTAAACGTAGTCAGTGTCACCCGACTTCCTTTGTTCCCGTCATAACTACTGCGGGGCACCACTAGAGGGCGTTGTCACTTGAACGTTAACATATGTCGTTTTGGGGCCTACACAACTGATTTGTAGTTGATGGGACAGTCTCCGGGCTAGCTAGCGTGTAAAGCTTTACGTAATGCTTGTCATCGTTTGCTCTAGCTCGTACAAGCTATTCGCTCTTGCACGTTTTGTATAGAAGACGTGAAGACATGCTGCCAAGCTTGATGTTTTTATCAGACAGCGAGATGATCATTTCTGGTAAAAAAGGGCACAAAAATCAGTTTTCTCCATCTTATTCAGTTTTTCACTTATATCAGCTACTCTCACAGTGTTTCCCAAAGAGTGTCTCCAATATGGCTGCCTCATTATGTCACCTGAAGGAAAGAAGACGATGGGGAGTGAGAAGAGGAGGATTGAGGGGGAGATGGATGAAGGGAGGAAGAGAGGAGAAAAAGTAGGAGTAGAGGAGAAAGACAAGACATGGAGGGGAGTGTGACAGAAGGGATGGAAGGATAGTTAAGTGGCTGTACGAGGCGATTAATGCTTTTTATTCATTATTTAGGCTACAATCATGGGGGGGAGTAATAGAGGGATGAGGATTTGTCTGTTTGCGTGTACTTTCTGGTAAAATCACTCATTTGCTTCCTGTTGACAGATTCATCTGCAGCTCTGAGACATTTCTGGGATTTAACATTTCAAGATTAAAGCTGTGAGGATTTCTAATGATGATATCAGCTGCACACATTTAAACGCTGGCAGACATGAAGTACATCTGAGAGAGAGTGAAAGTAAACAACCCAGTGAGTGAAAGTTTACGAGAGTTTATTAGTAACAAAGTAGCAGGTAACTCTATTTTAGTCTAAATGAAGGTAAGTTAGTGGGTCAAAATAAAGCTAAAATTAAGTTTAGATGAAGAAAATGTGTAAATACTGTGTGTAGATCAAGTTCAAGTTTAGCTGCAGCAAATGTTAGTTGTGTAAACAAATATATGTACAGTATATATATGTGTGTGTGTGTGTATACATGTATTCAAGCACTTTACAAGCATTTTCAGGGTACCTAAACCTAAATCCAAACTCTCAAAGCCTTTATCATCACGTCTAAATTGTTACTCTAAATTCCAGGAGACAACAAACAAATGACGATGGGATTGTTTCATTTCAAATGGTTAAAGACTTTTGGTTTCCATGAGTGATTGTGTAGATGATTAAACACCAGATTATGTTGAAAATCAAGCATTTTCCAAGGAGTATATTCGAATTCAAGGATATTCCTAACCTTGAAAACATAATGGTTAAATCAAAACATTTTCCAAACTTTCATGACTTTGTACAAACCCTGAAGACACGTCCCTGTTTAAAATAAATAAATAATTAAAATATACAGTAAGACCCCACATTACCTGTTGTGACTAAGTTGATGTGACATCCAGACAGGGGGACATGATTGTGTCCAATATAAAAGTTTTATTTTGGCCTCACTGATGACTCGTACGTCTCGTCTATGGTTCCTCTGAGTTTGATTTCTGACAGAATCATGACGGCATCAGTTTCTGCAGAGACAGCATGTGTTCTCCCCTGCAGCGACGTCACTCACAAACATGACTGTTTTCATCTTTTTATAACCTCCCCCCCAAAGAGTTCCTAAAACATCTCTCCTCGCACAGAATCTCCCGACTCCGCTCCTGAATATCAGCACAGATAGGAGTCATTTCCTAAAGTTTATAAAAGTTGGACCAGATGCGTCACTCTGAGACAGTTTGTCCAGTCAGAAGTGACTTCGTGCTCGGAGACGGTGCTGGAGCTGCTGCTGCATCTCTGATGTGTGCTGCATTAAGCCACCAATGAATATTTATGAGTATATGGCTTTTTTTTGTGTGTATGTGTGTTCAGGCCTGCATGGACCATTTGGATTCGGGCATGCAATGTAGACTTTCAGGTTCGCCAGTGTGTATAAATATTTACCAGCATATCTGCAGATCAAGGAGACGCATTACAATATGAAGGAGGCCGAGCATAGCCAGGTCGATTACTCTTGTAGCGCCTTTTTTTCTGGAGTGAGCTCTTTTCAGCAGACAGCCTTTTTCTGCAAACCCCTGAGTTAGCAACAGGAGTCAAAAGTTCAGCGGCAGTGCAGTCTGCGTCAAGGATAACAGCTCTGAAATCTGTTATATAAGGTGCGCTGAACCTCAGGGAGACACACACATGCACCAAATATCTCTCTAATGCACAAAGTCTTTTGCATGCACACCAACTTTGTCCCCCTCCCTACACACACACACACGCACGCACACACACACACACACACCCACCCCAGCCTGTCTCTTGCATTGCCTATGGAAGTGTGCTTTCTCTTTGAAGTTCGGTCTGGGATTTGGGATGGCCTGTTAAAAACTTTAAATCATGATCTTGGAGAGATAAACGGCGAGAAGTCATAGGAGATTCAGTCGGGACAGATGATGGAGTGAAAGTTGCTTTACTGTAGTCTTTTTAGTAACTCCTCTAGTGTCTCTCAGCTAAGTGGAGTGTTGGGAAACATTAACCTGACGATATTATGACACAAAAATATGCCGTGGTCTTTTAGCTTGTGCAGTGATAAACCTTTTCTTCACAGGCTTCCTCTGATCTTTTTGTTGTTATATGGACTTTGTGTTATGAGCTCCAAAGATCTTGGAAAGTGTCATCATTTTTCATCAATCTGCGAGCTCTGAGAGCGATCACACTCCAGGATCTATATTAAAAATCTAGAAGAATAAAACGACGTGTGACACAAGTACAGGCAAGGGCATGTGGTAGGTTTAGTTTCACATGAAGTCAGAGCTTCAACAGAACAAGATAAATGAATTTAAATTATACATCAACCTGGCATTGGTTATCAGGCTTTCCAAATGAATGGTAGTTTAATAAAAAAGATTTATTATTAATACACTAACACCACTTAAAATCACATGTAGTTTTCATGGACTTAATGTTTAATTCTTGCATGTTTTTGGAATACCGACTATAAATAATAATATAGATGAAATGTTTTATGTGCAGAGGTTTGCAGTATTTTTGCAGCCCTGAGTAGTGTCTGCAGTCCTCCTCTCACAATGCAGACACATCCTCCACCAATCAGAGGGAGGCTGTTTGCAGCCTGAGAGCCGAAACACGGGGCTGACATTGTATAATAGTTGAAAAGATGCCTTCAGGTGCAGGGACATGCTGTATGGACTGATGGAGACCTTGACTTTAGTGACACAGTTTTTCTTTCTGGCTCTGTTTCAGACATACGCAGTTCAGAGTCACTACGGCATTCCACATTCAGAGGTAACAAAGAAAATGGCTGACAGACTGTTTTACTGTCTGGATGATGGTTTCTGTGACTCAGTGATGCTCTTGTTATTTATATTTGACTTCTCCGTCACTCTCTGTTCCTCTCTCAGCTGGCGAAGCTCCACCAGTTGTCGATGCAGCAACAGGGCCTGGCCCCCATGAGCCAATCAGCTACACAAGTCCTACCTGGTATGTACACACACACACACACACACACACACACACACACACACACAGAGAGAGAAGATCTGAAGAGACAGAAGAAAAAGAGTCTGGAGATCTGGAAAGATTTTTGTGATATTTGTGCGTGTCAATGATTCGAGTCATCAGTCGAGTGGAGCTGAATAACTGCTGGGCAGGAGAGTAAAATATAAATTACTTCTACTCAGAGGTGGAAGAAGTACTCCGATCTTTTACTTCAGTAAAAGTAGTAATACTACAGTGTAAAAATACTCTGTTACAAGTAAAAGTCCTGCATTCAAACTCTTAAGTAAAAGTACAAAAGTATCAGCATCGAACTAAACTTAAAGTACCAAAAGTAAAAGTACTCATTATGCAGAATGGTTCATTTCAGAATAATATATGGTATATTGATTATGGATGGATTATAATTGTTGATGCATTAATGTCACTTTAATGATGCAGCTGGTCACTTAATATATTAATGGGTAGCTTCACCTGTAATAATACATCATCACATTATATTTAGTATTAATAATCTAAATCTGCAAAGTAACTAATGTTGTCAAATACATGTAGTGCAGTAAAAAGTATAAAGTGGCAGAAAATGGAAATACTCAAGTAAAGTACAGGTCAAAATTATACTTAAGGACAGTACTTGTACTTTACTTTCCACCGCTGCTCATAGTTGTAGGTGAAGAAAAGACATCAGTAATAATGTTGAGTGTTTATAAAAAGAAAAAATATCTATAGATAAGAACACACAAACCAAGTGTGTGTGTGTGTGTGTGTGTGTGTGTGTGTGTGTGTGTTATGCAGTGGAAACATCTGACTTTGAAGTCACTTTGTCATCAGTTCCTCAGTATTTTTTTGTCCTCGACTCCTCTGATACACAAAAAAATGACTGTTTCAAACAAAAAATAGAAAAAAGAATTATTATTTCCACTTCAGACAGCAGAACATCATTACCTTGAGTTTCATCACTCGCTGCATCAAAACACAGAAGATGGTTGTAAAAATCTATTAATTTTACCAGACATGCTCTGAATGTAGCTTTTAAAATGCATTTCCTTTGTTATTCACATCAGCCTCTCAGTCTTCTGCGACTTCTCAAGTACACAATGAGACAATAAATGTTATATAATCTTTATTTTAGTTGTGCATTAAAACTCCCTGTGTGTCAGCTTTGATCCTGAGCGTCCAGCTGGGCTCAACATGCTGACTGTGGACGTCACTTAGCTCCATGCTGCTCCGGAGAAGTGGCTCAGCTAATTGGCTAAAAGGAGGAAATCAAAGGTGTAACAATGCAGACGGTTGGTTTTCATCAGCTTTTTGTACAAGTCAAAGACTGCGTGTGCAACAGACAGAACAGTGAGACATCTCACAACATGCAGCCACATTTACAAAAGAATTAAGGACAAATGATCTTAATTCCATGTTTTCTTCGTTAATCACTAAAACTCAGAAACTGATAATAACCGATCTGAAAGGAGAACTCCTCATGTTATCTGCTCCTCTTCAGAGAGGACAGTAAAGTAACTAAGTACATTTACTCAAGTACGTCAGTACAATTTGGACTTTGGACAATTTACTTTATACTTCTACTCCACCACATTTCAGAGGCAAATATTGTACTTTTAACTCCACTACATTTATTTGATAACTTTAGTTACTTTGCAGATTCAGATTAATAATACAAAATAAAATCTAAAAAAACTAATAAATGATGATGTATTAAGATAGGACTTTATTGATCCCTGAGGGGGAATTCACAAGCTACCCAGCAGCAGTATATAAAGTCATTCAAATGAGCTCCACATGTACAATTATGTAATATATATTATTCTGAAATGTGCCGTTCTGCATGATGAGTACTTTTACTTTAAGTATATTTTGATGCTGATACTTTTGTGCTTTTACTTAAGTAACATTTTGAATGCAGGACTTTAACTTGTGAAAGTATTTCCACACTGTGGTAATACTACTTTTACTGAAGTATCCGAGTTTCTGTAGATGCAGAGTTGGACCATGTGAAGGAAAGCTTGTGTTGGTCGGGTCTGTTAAAGAGACGCAGACGTTCACTTTGTCACATAATTCTTCAAACAAATTCAAACCACACATGCAGCACGGCTGAGACAGAAGAGCAAATTATCATGTGGGGATATGGATGGCTGATTATTCCATTATGTCGCAGGTACAAAACTCATCAGTCCTGGTGCTGCAAACACACACACACACACACACACACACACACACACACACACACACACACACACACAACCTCACACATTCAAACACTCACACACATTAGAAGAGCTGTTGGTTTAGCTCCCTGTGACCAGACCACTCCTTGTGGAGAGGAGTGAAGGGAAGGAAGGAGGAACAGAAAGAAAGGAAGCGAGGAAAGAAGGAAAAGAGAGAAAGGGAGGGAGGACAGAAAGAGAAAGAAAGAAACAAAGATCATGCTGCTTTAGAGTAAAATAAAAAAATCATTCAAGTGTTAGAATATGTCGATTCACTGTCGGTCTTTTATTATTTTGAGAGCTTCTCTACTTTCATATTTTCTGATGCCTCTTTATTGATTTGGCGTCGCCTCTCTGTTCACTTCGTCTCTTCGTCCTCCATTTTTTCTTGTTTCCAACTCGTCAGCAGCAGCATGAAATCTTCAAATCTTAAATTCAGTCACTTGTATGTTCTGTATGTGTGCTTCTATGTTGGAGGACAATAAAAAATGAATAAAATATCTCTCTCTCTCTCAGGAGGGGTGGACGCCAATTCCCAAACCACGTCTCAGGAGCTCCTCATTCCAAACGACGTAAGTCCTGAAGATGTACCCGAATACAAATCCGTCACTCAGCTCCGTTTTCAGATGAGTCTCCCTTCTTTAGCAAAACACTGACTTTTTACAGCAACCTTTAAGTCTGCAGGACATCTGTTGGTGTGAATTAGCTTAGCTGTCTGTTTGTACATCCTCTGTCTTCACCTAAAGTCCCCATGAAATCAGAATCGATGTTTAAGTGTTTTTATATGATACGTCTTGCACTATACGTCACCTGTACACCAGTATCTGGCCCAACACTGACAACCAAAAGTTGTTTTGTAGGCATTCTTAATGGTATTTTAGAGTTTGTCATTTCCTGGAAAACGATAAAAAATGTTGATGACTCATCCTGCACTCGGGGGCGTATACTAATTTTGCGTCCAATGAAACTCTTTCTCGAATCACTGATTATTGTACAAAAACACAACTTTATAACCTTTTTCACTTATTCTTGTGAAACTATTTTATGGAGAAAATATTTTCTGGGTTTTCCCTCCAATCAACTCTGTGATTTACAGAGTTTCCTGATGGACAGATGGCTTTACTTGTTGCTAAGGTAACCGCTAACAGCTTAGCTCGGTTAGTCGTGCAGCTAGCGGGGAATACTGGTGGGGGCGGCACCGGAATGGGCACCAGAACCGGAGCCGGGCTCAACAGTCCAGTGCACATTCAGCGCTATTGGCTACTGTAAACGCCAATTAATATCTGTCACAAGTCCCTCCTTAGCTCTCTGCTTTTACAGGAATTATGTAAATATGTGGAATCAAATAGCACTGTTTCATGGGAACTTCAGTAAGTCAGTAGTGTCCCTCCAGCTGGCCGGCCCACAGGAAACAGTTTTAAGATGTGATAGGGTGGGGGCCTATGGCACTATGGCCCCGTCCCCAAGCTCTGATTGGACAATTGATTGTTTTCCATTTTGGCATGGACAATGTGTTTCCATTTCAAAAAAGAAAAAGCTCAGTTTGACCTCTTTGTGAAAACTGATGACAGAATTAATTGGCAGGTTTATGCTGAACATCAATGAAATCTGATTTGATTTTAATGGAAAATTCATAATGAAAAACAATTAATTCAGACAAGACAAAAAGATAAATAATTGTCATTTAACATGTGTTTTTCACTTGTAAATACATACGTAAAAGGGAAATACATATTTTATTGTATTGGCAGCAGTTTTCTGGATGTATATTATTACAGAACACACCAAAGTCATATGTGCACATGTTAAATATGACACACTTTGCTCCTTTTTCTAAACAAGCTGCACTGAAGAGCAGCTTCAGTTAACAGTTCAGTGTTACGCTCAAGGACGAATGACATTTGATGGACGTGTTGAGGTCAAAGCAGCAACCTTTTATTCATGAAACAGCCTTTGGACAGCGCGTCTCCCTCCTCCTCCTCCCCCCTCCATCACAGGCAGTATCTCATTCAGTCAGGGTTTTATAGCAAGCCGTTTTAACATTTATTATTTAAGTTGACTATCCGGAATTAACATTACAGATAATAACTGTCACTTTGGCTAGCCGTAATTACATTGTGACTAGTCAGAATTTTTATTCAAGTCACAAAACGACACTCGACTTGTCACACATCCGAAAATGACAATTGCAGATATCTGTAATTCAGTTTTGACTGCTCCAAACAACAGCTGCAGATCTCTCAAACGTCATCATGACTGGTCCGAACTGTGACGTGACGTTGCCCATGTGAGGCTTCTCTTTGGATGTTGGCCCAGCAAAGCACTTGAACAGTGTCAGCAGAAGCAATGGCGGTTGCCGATGTGGATAAGACAGTTAGAAAATGGCATTAAATACAAATACAATTTCTAACTTTACTATAGTGTGTGTGCGTCTGTCGTCTGTCTACGCACACAAGCAGACGGATTATAAAACATTAAAACACGATGTTGGAAAGCAACAGATGTTACAGATGATGATGGTGATGATAAACCCTGTCTCCTAAAAATGACATTTATATCCAGCTAATTTACAACAGTAAATATGTTTTAAAGGAAAGGTAACTTCACCCAGATTACATTTTCTATTAACATAATGAGGAAATGTTAACTAAAGTATCTGACAAATAAATGTCCAGTCAGCCTTTACTCCTGCTCACTTTACAGTTACCACTCCTTCCTGGTTTACAGGCTGCTGACAGCAGCAACGACTGAGTCTGAGCATCGACGCGGCACGGATCATGACAGTTTAATAAAAAACAAAGAGATTTAGATTTGGCTCACTGACGAACTACAAATATGTGGTGTTGGAAGGGAACACGGGTGCAGCGAGCGTTTGTTTTTCCCAACACAGACAGTATATACATACATATATATATATTCCCCCTTTCTGCCTCACTTGACTCTTTCACTCCTCTTCTCTCCATCCATCCGTCAATGAGAGTCAGTCAGTCACAGTGGTTGCTAAGAGCTTGTTTCCTGCAGTCAAAACACTGGGCTAAATACAGCAGGAGGACAAACACACACCCACACGTTTGATAAGTTTGATAATCACACACATTACCTTAACTTACCATCAGTGAGTCAGCCACTTCCTGCTGTTTGCTGTTGTTACTATGAAATTAAACAGCCAATAGAAACATTGTTCTTTCTGACATCACTTCACGGACGCTAGAATCTGCATTATTTCTAGTAAAGTGAGTCTTTTCTGAGTGTGCTCATCACAAGTAAATACATTAAACAAGGTCCTCTTATTACTTATTGACATTAGTGTCCTCTTGCAGTGGGATGTAGATGCTCAGCCACTTTCTCATTCATCCTTCAGTATCTAACGGCAGACTTTCGATGATTTCTCTCCAGGAAGTCATGCAGTCACATTCGGTTAACATTTCTTTACATTGGGTCTTTATGGATGAGCTGTCTGTAGCTCAATAAGGGAGCAGACAGGCGAGGACGAGGTCAAGTCTCCACCGGAAACTCTGACAAGATAATCAACACCTCTGCAGGTGCTGTCGCCTCTCAGGCGTCAGCTTCAAGGCCCCCGAGCTTCCATTCATGTTTTTGTTTTCACACACACACACACACAGAGAGAGAAACACACATACATTAAACATACAATACTGCTCACACATGCACATATTGTATGGCAGGCCTGAGAGAACAAGGGGACTCAGAGACACAATAGAAGAGAGGGCTTAAGACCCTGTGCATGGGAGTGTGTGTGTGTGTGTGTGTGTGTGTGTCATTGCAGAGCAGCTTAATGACATCCTATAGCTCACAGTTAGAGATTTAACAACAACCCTGTCTGACACACTCTCTCTCTCTCCTTCAGTAAACCTTTTCCAAATTACAAGGGCAGCAGGGAATCGCCCAAAAATAGCCCTCGGCCCGTCCCCTTCCTCCCCTCCTCTTTTACCCAACAACACTTACAAAAAGCTGCTCGGGGAGGGGGGGGGCACACGATACTGTACAGCAACCTGCCACAACCTCCTATCTCCAGAGCAGTCAACCTTGATAGAAAGTGTAAAAGCCAAAGCGTGTTTTCCCAGTGAGCCGCTGCAGGTTCTGCTCTCGTGGTAAAAAGTGGGTTAAGTCATGACGTCTGAAAGATGCTTGCACATGAACCGATTGGTCTACCTCACTGTCAATCAACATATCAATAGCCCTGGTCCTTATGAACAAAATTAACTCCTCATTAATTTGTTGATAAAAAAAAAAACTCTAATCTTCGAGGGCAGCGTTGCGTTTCCCTCCAAAATAAATTTGTTGTTGCAATTAGCACATCAGTATATGCACGTAATTTCTAGGAGACGGGGTTGATGGACAGACATGCAAAAGATCCATAAAGATAATATTAAGCAAAGTATTAGGAGACCTTTGTTTTATACGCGCTCTGTCTCTATACTGTTCATAACGATACATTGCATAAATAATGAGACAAAAAAGCTGTAAATGTCTGTTTTACTTTCTAAGCTTACATCAGTTTTTGTACATTTACTGTAATTATGTCCATACAGGTGAGCTTAAAAATCCTGGTAAAGTATTTGGCAAGTAGGTGAAGCTGTTAACACACCTGTGATGATGGTCCAGGACTGGAGATAGGAGTTTTTTTGTCCGACAGTGTGTCAGTGTGACTGTGACTCACAGGAGGCAGTTTATGATTCGATGAGGCCGTTTATTGTGAGGTCGAACGGCGGCTAAAGGTGGATTTCACACAAACGGTCCTGACCTGGTTGTTGTCAGCTGGCGCTTTGTCTTCAGTGTCTCCTGCAGTGTCATTATGGCTACCACACACACACACATACACACACACTCAGATTATCCGAGCCCTGCTTGTTGGCCAAATGACTTGCAGGAAAAGGAATGGTTGTGGTGCAGAGAGAGAGAGAGAAAAGGAAAGATTATAAGAGAGAGAGAGAGGCAGTGGCAGGGATGCAATGAAAGATACTAAATGAAGGATACAGAAGGAGAAAAGGCAAAACAGTCTGAATGAAGGAAAGATCTGGGTCATGGGCGGATAAAAAGAACGGCGAGGAAGAGAAAGTGAGAAGGCTGAGATGAGAGAGGATTGATGGAGTTAAGTCTCCTGCAACAACGTTTGCAGCTCAGAAGTTTCATTCAAAGATGATTTAAAACAGAGTCGAGGGAGCTCAGCGGGCACAGCGGGTCCACGTCACGGTGTCCTTCAGCAAGACACCGAACCCCAGATTGATCCCAATGGTCAGGCCGGCGTGTTGCTGGGTAGCTCGCAGCCGTGTGTGTGTGTGTGTGTGGATGAATGAATGAGAGGCAAGTGCTGTATAATGCTGAATTCATCCAAAACGAATCCAGAAATCAAAAGTGAATTAATTTAAGCTGCAGACTGTGTTTTCAGGTTTCTCTTTACTGTAATCGTTAGTTTAGCACAGCATGTAACAGAAGTTTAAGCTCTGTGATCAGATGTTTGTTGCCGAAATGCACCTTGGGAGTCGTAGTTAACTGCTGCCCCAAAGTTTTTATGTGCACAGGCGTGTAGCTTTGACTTTATTACTAAAGAAGAAGAAGAACTCAGTCACTGAACATTGTCTATGGGGGAAATGACTTTTACTTCTGGAACCAGGAGCGCCTGAAATAACTCCTTCCACTTCACAACTCTATTTAGCATCAGTGAAGCGGACAACATTAAACTAGTTGACTGACAGGGCTTCCTGTTGGGAGTTGCAGCCTGTTGTGTGAATTTCAAACATTACAGAACAAATACTACATTTTTTCCCACGTTCGTATATGAGTTCAAATAAACAGTGATTCCGGTATTTTTAAACTCGGGCCCTATTTTTACCCGTTCGCGGATGCTGACTGAGGCGATCTACTGGACCAATTCCAAAACTTTTGGTACCTATTCATCATTTAGACGAAAAAATAGGGCCCAGGTTTAAAAAGACACAAGCTTCCCTTTAATACCAAGGAGCAGTGAAGGCGACACTTTACTAAGATGCAGATTTTCTCTGTAACACTGCACTCAAACTGGCCTTGTGAGGGTGTTGAGTTATAGCTCGTTTACTGCCAGTGTAAGTTAGTTTGCCATTAGATATTTGATATTGTGAACTGCAGTATGCTCAATAACAGACTGAAGCCTGGGATGTTTTTTCCCACCTGACGGAGGAGAGTTGGGACAGTTTAGTCTCCATGCCGTCCTCGGATCATATGTGCTGTGACCTGCCAGCCAGAGACGACGTGTGCGTCTTTATTTCTCATGATCACAAAGTAATTATGTCCGTATCCTGATCGAACAGGCTTTGTTTACCTGTGATTGTGAAATTATATTATTATAAGTTTCTATATAGAAATCAAAAAATAACTTTACTGTGATCACCAGAAAAAAGAAATAATAATAACAATAAGGCAACAAGTGGAAAGGGAATTAAATTTCCTGTCATTAGAAGTCATTAACCTGAAATGAATCACTACGTATTATGACATTATTGTCTCTTAATTTTCTTTACAAGTAAAAAAATAATAAACTGTAAATGATAAAGTTATTTAATACTGTGTGTGTGTGTGTGTGTGTAAATTCCAGGCTAATGAGCCATGTCGAGGGTTAATTAGCTGTTTGTACACTGATTCTTTACACCAGACTTCCCTTATGGGGGTCATTAAAACATACCATTGTTATTATTCTTTAATTGGATTACATTTACTCCCTCGTTATCTCTCCTGTCACTTCTTCTCAGAACACTTAATGCTTTAAACGTATGGGACCTGTTTTTCTGTCCATTATAACAGAGGCAGTTTGATGTGTCAGTGTCTTTAATATTTAATGTTTTCTTAGAGAAAAATGACACCTGGTCTTCCAATCCTCAGATTTCCTCTGAGGATTTCATATTTTCAATCCTTCTGTTTTGTTTCTGTCTGACTTGTGAACATTTGCATCAGTTTTTTTGATGCAGTTCAGCTCTAAATGCGTCTTTGACACGTAGGAGACACGATCCAGCCTGCCGGCCCGCCGACGTGTGTTTACCTTTTAGAAAAAAAGGTAACGAGACATATTTATGGTCTGAACTGACACCAAGATAAGTTACTACCTGTCTATTGTTACTGTGACACCCCCCCACCCGGGACCAGTATAGCGCGCGCGCGTGCACACACACACACACACACACACACACACACACACACACACACAGAGCTCACAGCAGGCGGATGAGTCAGAGTTCACCACCTGTTGCTTTTCCATATTCTTAGACAGACACGAACAGATAACAAGAAGGATGGATGGATGGATGGAAAATAAACTACACAGAGATGTAGGTGGGGGTTCAGGTGGGGGTTCGGGGGGGGGGAGTACAATGAAGTCCTTTCATCAGCTAAAAAATAAAGTATATGAAGTAGAAGGTGGATTCTCAGTCCTGTCCCACTCCCACAAAAAAAAACTTTCCGTTTGTGTTGTTTCTTTACACGTGAGTCTCTGAAGGCCACTCGTCCCCGAGTCAGCGGTGTACAACTTTACAGGTTTTACAAACAGCGTACTGAGTTTTAACACCGTCACTCTCGACTCTTAGGAACTTGTTTAAAACTTCAGACTTGCCCAAAAGCTCGGATCATTTGTCCTTCACTCTGCGCTACAACGCCGACTTCCCCAAATCTGACTCTTGACTCCACTGTATTTGAATTTTGGTGGCTGCACCATGTCGTCAATCCACAGTCACTGCACACACGTCATGCACTGGTCAGGTGGCTGCAACCAACCAGCCATCAGCCACCAGAGCAGACAGGAGAGAATAAAAAAGAACGACTAGCATTATGTCCAAAATGAAGAAAATAGCATTAATTCATATTAGAACTGCATATTTATACATAAAAAATAATATAAAGCTTGTAATATTGAGCGTGACATGTTTCAAAGAGGAGTTCATTCAGCACTGTGGTCATGTTGGTAGCTGCAGTGACGTCTCACAGGGCGAGCTAACCGCTAACATGCTAGTCACAACAGAGCTTGTTTTTATTGTTGTGTGCTGAGCTGTTTGTTCTCAGGATTGTTCATCATTTTATTCAATAAAGAGTTTTACTGAAGAGGGAAAAAACTCAACTGTCTGTTAGCAATGAATCCTAATGACTATGGTAATCTGACTTTTCCTCTAGCGCCACCATGAGGTTAACAATTGTGGTTTTGAGTGAAATATCTAAAGAACTATTTAATGGATCGTGATGAAATGTGGTTCATCGTTCATGTTCCCCTCAGGATGAACTGTAATAACTCTGGTGATCCTCTGACTTTTCATCTAGCGCCACCATCAGGTCAACATGTTAATGTGTCCAACACTTTGGTTTATGACCAAATACCTGCAGAACTACAGACTTTCCCATCAGCCTCAGCTGCTCTCTGTGTTTACTGCTAACTAGACACAAAAAGAAAATACACAGAAAGAATAACAACATTTGGAGAAATACTGACATTAATTGCTACATAGGCAGGCAGACAGACAGGCAGGCAGGCAGACAGACAGGCAGACAGGCAGACAGGATCACTGACTGTTAAAAGAAAAGTGCCAACAAGAATGTCAAAGCAAGAACGTTGAAAAATAAAAAGTCATACATTGCATCTTTAAACACCTCTAATCCTAATCCTCTCCGTCTCATCCTCCCCACAGCTGATTGGCTCAATCATCGGTCGCCAGGGCACCAAGATCAATGAGATCCGGCAGGTATCGGGGGCTCAGATCAAGATCGGCAGTCAGATCGACAGCACCAGTGACCGCCACGTCACCATCACCGGCACACCGATAGCCATCAACCTGGCTCAGTACCTAATCACTTCATGGTAAGCATCTGAGCTAAAGGGAAGTACCTGAATACAACAATTACCGTTTTGCTATTAAAGGCGCTCCTACAGCCTTCAACCTGCCACAGTACCCAACTCACTTTGTGGTCAGAAATCAGAAAGTTTTTTATTTTAAACCAGGCTCTTTCACTAACTTCACTCGCTTCTCCAGGAATGGAAGTTTTGCTCCTTTGCTTTCTTGCTGGGTTTTTTTTTAATGAACACCCAGATGAGCGACAGAGTTGAGATCACAGATGAAACAACTCTTGTCAAGCTTTCTTCCCCAAATCATTACGTTCAATCATTTCATGCACTGAATAACTGAGAAATAACTGATTCAAAGCCACCGTGGACGCAAGCTTCAAGAGTGTCGGAGTCCATTACTGCTTCAGTGCAAATCTTCATACTTAAAATCATCTTATATGCAGTCAATAGTTTGATGAGCACTGTTGGTCTTTTTCACGGACTGATCAAATAAGTCAGAGGACCAAATCACCTTAAAATAACTATGAATTTATTTATTCTCACCTTGTTACAAAGAGGGACACTTTAATGGCAATAATACAAACAGATCAGGCAAAATACTGAGCAGAAAATACTGTGTGAAACCGACTGAATCCCTTAGAGACGAGTTACACCTGGGCACAAAACTCTGCACACTTTTAATAAGCAGCGTGTACAAAGGTTTCTGTTTTCAGGGTTCTTACAGCTATTTAAGACTAAAATTCAAGCACTTTCAAGGTACCTAAACCAAAATTTCCAGACTCTCGAAGCCTTTATCATCACATCTAAATTGTTACTATAAATTCCAGGAGACAACAAACCAATCTGACAACGGGATCGTTTCATTTCAAATATTAAAAGATGTTTGGTTATGTGAGTGACTGTGTTGATGATGAAACACCAGATTATGTTAAAAAATCAAGCATTTTTCAAGGACTATATTCAAATTCAAGCATATTCCAAACCTTGAAAATATAACGGTTAAAATAAAGCATTTTCCAAACTTTCAAGACTTCGTCCGGAACCTGTGTTTTAAAAATCTTAATCATCGGGGAACTGGGCACATGTAGATACAAATGGATGTAGACTTGTCAGCCGTTTACAAATCAATATACTTGCTGCTCCACCCGTCAGTGAAATTAAAAAAATAATTTAAATCCCCGATTGCGTTGCATCTGTGATGGTTTCCAACAATACCAGAGCATCTGTCAATACATGTCACTAACACAGGAATGTGGCTATTTATAGTCAGTGCTGGAGGAAGTACTGAGATACTTTACTGCAGTAAAAGTACTAATACCACACTGTAAAAATACTCTGTTACAAGTAAAAGTCCTGCATTGAAAATGTTACTTAAGTTTAAGTGTGTAAGTATAGTCAGAAAAATGTAGTTAAAGTCCCCTGTGCCTGTTCTACTATTATATCTATATTATTTTTATTACGGATTCATTTGCTGATTATTTTCTCCGTTAATCGATTGATTGATTGGTTTGTAAATCTTCTGCCAAATCTTCACAGTTGTGAAGCTAGAACCAGGAAATTGGTTGAAATATTTAGGTTTTAGGGATTATTTTTTAATTACTTTTTACTTTTTTGTGACTATATTTGGATAAAATGAACCTGGGCAGGTTTCATTCACGGCCTTCGCTCATTTTTATGTAAAATCTGCCAAAAGTTATGTCTGATTTATCTGCTCTTTTTCTGTACATGTTGAATGGAAAATATTACATTTCATTTTTGTTTAAGCATGAATTTCCTGCAGAATCGGACTTTCAGTATAATTAAATGCCTCTTTAAAGCAACGGCAGCAAAGAGAATTTAACTTCTTATTGTATCGTGGGTGAAGTGGAGCAACATTACAGCACAAGTGCACTCTTTTTCATGCTTCACAGAGTACATCTGTAGGATTTATCACATGAGAATTAAAAAGAAACGAAGCTCTACGTCTGACACAGAGAACCAGTTAGTTTAATATGAGAGACACAGATAGACTGCCAGGCAGCTTTAATACAAGTTGCCACGGCCGTGAATATGTAAATTCATGATTGGACTCTGGATGAAATTGATATTTCACTCACCACGCTTCCTGCCACTGACAGCAGGGAGAATAGGCTGGGCGAATCACACACACACACACACACACACACACAGGGTGTAAAGCACATGTACAGATAGGTCAGCCTCATTCAGTCTGAAATGTCAGGTCAGCGTAGGTGAGAGACTGACGCTGAAGCATCCATGACGAATCCGCTCTTTTCCATCATATTTGTTTTTAATCAGTCAACAGACAGATGAGACTCCTTGTGTTGGCCAGGTCTCTCACCGGCTGATCTCAGAACTGCGGCTACAATAATACGAAATGTCATCACAGTGTGAGAATATCTTCTCTTTGATAGATAGTTGTGCTGTAGACAGGAACTGAGGCTCCATCCACATTAATACATTTCATTTTAAAATGAAAACGATCTCCGTCCACACGAGCGTTTCATCACCGTTTCAGAAATAATCTCCGTCCATACTACACGCCCGGAAACGCACATCACATGACCATTCACGTGCACTGGGCATGCACGTGCCGGTGTAAACAGGAAGCAGATTGTCTGCTCTGTGGTTGGTTGCTTAGTTAGCTGCAGGAAGTGTTGTAATTCGTTCTCCATGTTGAATTAACCGCTGGGAGTCGAGGCTGATGTTTGTTTTCCTCCAGAAAAGGGTCACGTGATATTGGCGTGACGAAACAAGGGAGGACACGTCGTGGCTGATGAGACCCAATCAGGAAGAGAACGTGGGCGTCTGCGTCATCGTTTTAAAACGTCTGTTCCCGCCCGTCCTCACTAAAACACAACCCAGAGTTTTCAAACTGAAACAGAGTCAGCAGCGTTTTAAAAGGTCTCAGTTTTAGAGGTTATTAAACCGAAGTAGTGCGGACGCTGTTTTAAATGAAAAACGTATTAGTGTGGATGGAGCCTAAGTGCATTTACTTAAGTACTGTATTTAAGAACAGTTTTAAGGTACTTGTATTTCAGTTTTATAACACTTTATACTTCTGCTCCCGTACATTGTAGTTTTTACTCCACTATATGTGGATTATAAAAAAGATTAAACCAGTGGTTTTCAACTGTTTTGGCTCGTGACCCCTGACCTTGTTGGCAGTTAAAGACAAATTTCTTCTCCAAACTTCTCAGACTTCTCAGTTTCATTTCAATTATTAAACACTTTTCACCAAAAGCAAAGATTAGAGAAAAGTCCAAAAAATTTATTCAAATTTGCATAGCAGAACTTTTTTTCTTCTTTCCTACCGTATTAAATCATCTCGTGACCCCTCCGATTTATTTTGTGACCGTTTGGAGGGGCCCGAACCCTAGGTTGGGAAACACTGGACTTAGCTACACAACAGTATATAAAGTATTTAAAACTAGAAATATACTACTTATGCATTCGCATACTTTTACTAAAGTAGGATTTTGAATGCAGGACTTTTACTTGAAATTAAGTTGTTTTTTTTACGTTGTTGTACTGGTACTTTTACTTAAGCAAAGGATCTGAGTACTTCTCCCACCGCTGGTATTAATGAACTCACAGTTAGTGTAATACACACTAAAACATTCATGCTGCATAATCAATAGCCCTTTATTGTTAATGGTCATCATGTGGTCACAACTAGCTGTGTTACATTTGTGCTTCTGTCATTCGTCCATTCGTCACCAGTGACTGTGCACTAAATGAAACAATCTCCTGAGAAGAGCGAACACAAATAAAAAAACAGGAGTAAATAAGATCATCAACTATCCCTCTGGTAAGAAACAGAGTTGGCATAGCAACCAGTAAAGCACTTATTGAGAGCTGCTGGATCAGTCGCTTATATTCCCTGACTGATGTAGAGTAAAATAACTTGGCCTCCTTCTTTCTGGTGTTTGCAGTATTCTTCTAGCGCCTTTCTTTTTAGTTTGAATCCATTACAAAGCAGCTGCCTGCTCTTTGTGATCAAACAGGAAGCCCTGAAAGTTGCAGCATCACAGAGAAGATGCTAATTATTATCTGTAAGTCACAATATCTGCAGACTTCACCTCGAATGCAATGAGGCCTGTCGTGCTCAGTGTGAACCTGCCTACCTGTGCACATCAAACACAGCTGGACTTGTTCATTAAGTCACTATTCATGTGCATCACTGCACATGATCAAGTCTTCACTGTAGGACATCCTGCTGCTGCTGCCTGGTAATATGGATCGTAGCAGATTTACATCAATGAATCGTTTCACGTCATCAGAGCAAGTTATTTCTCATGTTAAACAGTGAAGATGGACCTTTCAAATTCAATATTTCTATATCCGTTAAGTGTTCAGTCATAGATTAATAACACATACTGATAAGACGATGTCACCACTTTGTAGTATTTTAGTTTACATTCAAATACTGTAAAACCAGTTCAGTTCCATTACAGCCTCCACTTGTTCCTCAAGTGTCACAAGCCTCACATCCAACTCACTTCCCCACGTGAGAGCTAAAAGAACAAACAACACATTCTACAAATACACAGAGTATATGTGAGACTGTCCTCCCCAAAATACACCTGTATAGGTCGTCTGTGCAAGCAGCTTATTACGACCCATATTTACATTTACTGTTGGGCAGCGACCTATAAAGAGCGACAAAGTCCATGTAGAGAGGAGGTCGGGTCAAACAACACGGTACTTTTGTCCGGTGTGACACCAAAAGTCAATGTTGACTTATTTTTTTAACCCAAACCTTGATCTTTTCCTAAACCTAACCAAACTGTGACCATTTAACAACATCAGCATGTTAGAAAGGCTTTCTGGCAGTACTACGGTCGCAGTTTGGTTAGGTTAGGTTAGATTAAGGCACCAAAACTACTTGGTTAGGTTCCAGGAAAAGATCATGGTTTGGGTTTTTTTTAAAAAGTCAACGTTGAACTACAGCACATAAAACTAAACCCAACCAAACTGCGACCGTTTCACAACGTTAACCACGTGTTGCCAGAAAGCCTTGAAGGCAAACTTCTCCCACGTGCACTTACATCCTGCATTTTCCAAAATCAAGTTAAATTACCAAAAACTAACCGACACACAGAACAGCTGGGGACTGGAAATGTTATTCCAGCATAGGCAACAGGGTACACGTGCAGTGCAATCTGTTTCCTACTGTAGCTTGGTGTCATATCACCTGTTTCAATCACATATCTGCACCAGCTAGAAAATCACATGTTCATTATGTTATGTTGACAGTAATTCACAGTCACAGACGCATTCACACGACGTCTCCCGCTCTAGTGCAGAATGGTGCATTTGTTTTGTGTGGTTTAGTCAGTGACAAAATAAAATAAAAAGGATGAGCGCTCTGATCTGAACGTGAGTCCCTTTAATCTGCTGTTGATTATTCATGCGTTGTAGCGAGCTCCCTCTGGACTTTCGTGTACAATCAGGGAAGCTGTCAGTGTGGAGAGAAAGGGAAGGAGCGGACACAATGAATGTTTCCATCCGAGTCGACGCTCAATTCATTTGGCTGATGCATTTAAGATGGCTGCCAAAGAATCTTTGAAGTACTGTGGCACAGTAGTTCATGTTTCCCCTGTTAAACCCAGACAAACACTAATAGAGAGCTAGATATCAGGCTATAAAGATATTATTTTAACGGTTGCATATACTTGGAGGGTAATTTTATGGTTTTATGGTAATTTTTGTGTCCTGTTAGATGGTACATGCATCAAAAAAAATCCTGAAAATAAAACTGGAATGTGTGTTTTTTATCTCAAGAGTTAACTGTATTTATCTGTTGACCATCACATAGTAAAGAACAGCTTCAGTTTAACTACTGTATACAGCATCTAAATATAGCAAAGTGTGACAGTTTGCAGGTGAGATTTTTGTTACTTTTGATGCCGTAACCGTTTCCTGTTTAAATGTTGTGTTTAGCCTGAATTAGAGCTGGAACCGTTATTTTCTTTTCATAAATTATGTTTCATCGTTCTTTCCCTCGTGAGCGTCAGTCTGTCTTTAAACGCAGGCAGTTGGGAACAGAAAGTGACAGAGACACAGAAACAGTGGCAGAAAATAAATATCAGTGTCACTTTGTGTGGATGAGGCTCATTAATGTGTTACAGAAGAAGAAATCTGCTGAACTACAATACTGCTGTTTAATGCAATACCCTGAAATGTTTATAATGCCCCCTTTTACACCTGAAAGGAAGATGTGATCTGCATCTGGATATCTTATCTGGATGAGGAAATACACAGTCATGCTGGCTGTAAATGCACGCAGACCACATCTGGAGGTGGTCCGACTCACATTTGATCAAATCTCAGCCAGGTGTAATAACATCTGTACAGTTTGGCCAATCAAAGCTCACCTAACTGCCCCTACTGACGACTTCTTCCTCTGCAAAGGAAAAATAGTCCATCCAGCAGCGTTGCTTCCTCCTGTCATCATCCAGATGATGTATCCAGGTGCATGTTGGTACCAAGAGTATTTAAGTGTTCTGCTGTATAGTCGAGACATTGAACGCTTGAAGAACTTACCCTCTTTAAAATGAATTGAATGAACACATTATTGACTTTGTAGCTGCTACAGAATATTTAAAGAAATGATATTTTAGAGAGCTCAAGTTCCACTTCCTTTCTTTTTCAAGCTAGCCTGTGTTTTGTTGGCCTCCGCTGGACTTTGGTCTTTCTAAAAAACGAGCTGAAAGACAAAGAAAGAGTTTTATGTCAGATTAAAGTTAAATATGTATCTTCTACTATTTTGGCTTGTAACATTTAACAACATTATAATTTTAACCAAAGTAAAACAAAATGATGTCGTTAGCATTCAACAGCTGCAGCTCCCTTGTGGTTTTGACAGCGTGCCTCTGGCTAGTTGTTGAACGACATGATTTTATTTTATCTTAGTTAAAATTATAATGTTAAATGTTACAGTACAGTAATTAATATCTATTGAAAACCCCAGTATAATGAAAGATACAAACTACATTAAGAACTGAAAGCTAGCAGCACAGATGCTAACCAGGACCCGGACCCGGACCTGGACCTGGACCTGGACTTAAGCTCTCTAACTGGGTTTTTTAAAAAGGTTTTTTCTGCTTCTTTTTTCTGTTTTTGAACCAGCATCATCTCTGACAAAACTTCCATCCTAATATATCTATAATGGTTTTGTTCCCTCCTCCCTAAGCCCCCTCCCAAGCCATCACCCCAACTTATACAGCACACCCCCCATCCGTACAGCGAACTCCCCTACAATAATCTGTTGCAACCTCCAGCAAAACACACCTGTCTTATGATTTTAGTTTTGTCATTTTTACTCTCCGAAATATCCTTTTCTTTTTGTTTTTACTCTTGATTTTTTTTAACATGTCTTTTATTTAACCCTCTAACCCTTCTCCATCCAAACTTCCCTCTCCCTTACCCCTCTCCTCCCCTCCCTCCACCCTTCGTCCCTTCCCTTCCCTCCACCTCCTCTCCCAACCTCTTCCTCCCTCCCTCCCAACCCTCCCCCCGTCCCTCCCCTCCGTCCCTCCCCTCCTCCAGTTTAGAGACCGCCAAATCCACCGCCCAGTCCTCCTCCATGCCGTCTCCCGTTGACCTGACCATGAGCTTCACCCAGCCCGCCCCCCCTGCCTCCGCCTCGTCCTCCTCCTCCTCCCCCCTGGCAGCGATGGGTGCCGCACTGCCCCACGCTCCCATCCTGGGCGCTCCCTATGCCCTCCCCCTCTCCAGCCTCCTGGGGATGAAATCCATCCCTTACCTGGCACTCTCCACCACTCCTGCCTCAGCAGCGGCGGTGGCGGCTATTGGGGCTCCCATGTTACCGGGGTCGATGCAGACGGCAGCCGTTCCGGTTCAGGCTCACGCAGCGGCGGCCCTGGCGTCCTACACAGCCAAGATCTCCTCCTCAGCCAACGGGATGAAGAAGCCAGAGAGACAGAAGTTTGCGCCGTACTAATGAAGGAGGTGGAAAGAGAGTTTGCATCACTGAGGTAGCTTCTGGGAACGAGGCTGGTTTTTAGATGAAGGGCAGTTTTATTTTCCTTCTTTCACTCTCTTTCCTTATTACTCTCTTTCTCACTTTTTCTTTCTCTTATTCCTTTCTTCTTGATCGCT
This sequence comes from Macquaria australasica, assembly GCA_005408345.1. Taxonomy (NCBI): domain Eukaryota; kingdom Metazoa; phylum Chordata; class Actinopteri; order Centrarchiformes; family Percichthyidae; genus Macquaria; species Macquaria australasica. Next base: position 208,372 of record SEMN01000661.1, on the reverse strand, counting down.
CTAAACTGTCAAAGTGGGATAATTGGAACACGTATGATTTAAGATGTGGAAGTCATTTTCCACGGGTCAGTCGCTCTAAGCCATGCCGTGAAGTGTTTCTCCACTGCTCCGCACAGCAAGGTAAAGTTTACCATGATGAGGTGTTGGAGGTGTGCTGGTCACAAACCTGTGGCTGTTTCTGTTTGTACTGTTCCTCCCTGCAATATTTAAAACTGATCTGCTGACCAAATAGTGCCGAATATGTCCAAAATCTGGTTGATTAGAGCTGTTTTTAGTTTAGAATAACTTCGTTAAAGTAAATGGTAAAAATAAGGCTGATATGAGAAAGTACAAACAGGAACACAGGAGTGTTCCTGTTTGTACTTTCTCATATCAGCCTTATTTTTACTTTCTCATATCAGCCTTATCACCTATTTCCCCCCCCCCCCCCCAGACTGTAGTGGAAACACATGTTGTCAGGGCTTGGCTCGGCACAGAGCGGCCAAAGAGGACCGACCCCCGGCCCGTGGAAAAGAGCAGCTACAGGGGCGATACTAATGTTGGCTGCAATTTCATATGTTGCTAAATCAGAAACTATAAAAAAGGAGCAGTCATTTCCTCTGCAAACTCCCACAAACAACCAAAATTAACTCAGAACCTGCTGCCAAACTCTATTAACTGATCCCAGTTAAGAACTCTGCATGACAGCCAGACTGCAGTGGCTCATGGGTAATCAGAAATGCAATGAGGAGGATGTCAAAATAGTCATGCTGATATCCATCTAAGCTCCACATGGGAAAAATAAAGGAAAGGACAAAATACTCTCCATCTTGCTTCTTTGACCTTTTCTACGAGACACGAACACGTATTTGTGTCAGCTTTTTTCTCTGACTGGTGATTTCAAAAACAAACTTTCATGAGCGCTTAAATCCTCAAAGCCAGGTGAGAATGAAGAAGACTGAAAAAGACAAATATCCAGTCTGTGTGTCTGATCACATGTACTCATGACAGTGAGTACTAATTATTAGGCAGCATGTGGGATATTTATGACTTTTCATTTCTCAGTGGTGATTAAAAATGCAGACAAGTAGACAATCCTGTACAGCAGCGTCCTAAAGGTGATGGATCACTACATCCAGCTACCGTGATGCTTAATGTTGGAGTTTGCTTATGCGTGAAAGCTGCATGTTAATGTGCAGATATCTACTGGTTTAATAAACCGCTCAGGGTCGCTGACTCCTCTCTACTTCCCCTTTGTAGATAAGTGGTCTTCAACACAGCCGAAACTCAGTCGGCTCACGTGTCACCGTTTGCATTTTAGATTATTTATTTGGGGAAAATCGTGGGGATTTAATTTTTCCTGCCCAGACGAACCCAGTTATGCCTTCATGTCTCTGTGTGCAGTTTGTAGGTTCTGTATGTTGCAGAGCTGCAACGATTAGTCGATCAAAGAAAAATAACAAGCAAAAATATAAATATCACCTTTTAAAAACGGTTGAATATACAGTTATGCCCCAGCTAATGACATTACAGCTCACGGTTGCCGGTTGTCTAATGTAACATGCTTTCTGGCTTCCAGCTCAGCCCCACCCACTTCTAAGTAGTTTGGAAAGCAAAGACGGATACAGAAGTATCTCGTGAGAAATGATCAAAACTGTAACTGTGAATCCACACAGCAGCTCAGCCTAAAACTGCTGAGGCCTGTTGTATCACTTCATGATGACGTAAAGGCTGCACAGTTATGTGTGTCACTGGTCTTAAACTTCCCTGTACTACATGAAGATAAATTACATGTATTTTGGTTTGACCATTTGTTCACCTTTAAGGAAGTTTAAAGGTGATTTTCCTGCTTCTTGATTCCATAAACATGCTGGACTTAAGATGAGAAAGAATGAGCTCAAAGTTAAATATACCTTAAAGTGAAACCAGAGACATAAAACAATAGCATCAAGCATTCAGAATCCAAACTGTCGCAGCAGGTCTGAGCGTTTAAGGCAGTGATTCCCAACCAGGGGGTACGTGGAAAACTGTGAAGCTCAGCTAATTTGAAAAAATAGAAATTAAGATTGAACAATACCATAAAGGGGGACTCGGGGCCCATCTGAGAGGGCTGTGGGGGTACAGAAAAGGTTGGAAACCGATGCTTTAAGGCTTTCACATCGCTGTTTTTCCAATAATCCCACTTGACGTCTGTCACTAAAAGTGGGTTTGGTTTGACTTTTATTCACGACTTGTTTTTGCAGCTCTGCCCTCATCAGAGTGACTGCTGGGAGATTCGGTGGGTGTTTGTAGCTACTGTGTGATGGTACTGATATTAAAGGTTATTTGGGCCACAAAGCCTGTAAAAGCCATAGAGACTATTCAGCTTCTCCCTCCTCGTCTGTGTCCTGCTCTCTCTGTTTGTCTCCTACTCCTTATTCTATTGTATACTCTCATATTTATTGACTAATATGAAATATTCCCTCAGAGAGTTTCTATCACTGGTCACTAACACTGAGCTGAGCGACTCGGCTTTTGTATACGATGATGTCTACTTGTATATGACTACTTCCTTTCTGCTTCCTGTCTAGTATTTGTTGTATAGAGTTTTTTAAAACATACACCAGATTTAAAGACGTCTTTTTGCGTTAACAGTCTGTAACTTGTTTTTGTTCACATTTGAAATGTGTTGTTTAAATTATTTTTTAACTTATTAAGATGAGTATTACATTTACAGTTATAGAAAACTATCTTTCTTTTTCCAACATGGCTGCAGGTAAATACTGTAAAACTGTATTTGAGGTTTTTCTGTCTTTTTTTTTTAGTTGTGTGAACAAAACTAACTTTGTTTTGGGACAAAAAAAAGATCACTGTAATGTTAATAACCAGATGTTTTTGTTAGATAGAAGAGTAGTGTTTTCACTTGTGAGCTCAAACTGGACATTTTACCACACACACACACACACACACACACACACACACACACACACACACTAACTGGGGACTTGTTTGTCTGCCCTGCTTCTCACTTGTCAGTAGCCACAGAACTACAATAAACTACAACTCCCACTTCTTGTGAGAGGTGACATATATACAGAAGAAGACCACAGATAACTATAGTTCCTGACAGATTTAACCCTCATCCTGCCAACATATTTAACATACAAGGACTACTGACTGGGGTATTATTATTTTAGGAAAGTTACACTTAATTTGCATATTGTGTAAAATTAGTACATAAAAGCTTATTTACCATCTTTGATTCTGGTATCATTTAGTTAATTTGTGTTGATAGTGTGTGATACTTCAAATTAGGACCCATGACCAACATGAACTCAATCAATAGTTCTATCTATTAAAACTGCATATATAGGTAGAATTGGGTGCTTTTGACTGGGGCTCCCCAGGACCCCAATACATTGGTATTTTGAAAAAGCACTAATAAAAACAGAAAACACTGAGATGAAGTCATTAGGAACAAATTGACAAAGTCATGACCAAAAGTATACCTGTGGGGTCTGCAGGTGGAGACCTCAGTCGGTAGGATGAGGGTTAAAGGTCCAACAGTGACGCACTGAGCTGCTGCATTTGTGGTGGCCTGAAATTTACAGAAACAATACAATATGATTAGATTTTCAAATTCATTTGTATGTAGAAATAACTACATCAATCAATAACCTTATCATCTCTTAGCAGATATATCAGGGACACATTTGTCTTGGCTTAATACACATAAATCAGCTTTTCCCTTAGATTAAAGGGACGAATCCATCAGTCACTCAGTGTTATGGATGGAATCAACATGGTGTATAAGTTCAGTAATACATCAAAACCAGCTGACTACAGATGTAAAATTATACTTTCTTGTGGGAGCCATTATTAAATTGGTTACTAATTGGTCAAAATACCAATAAGCTCCCGCAGCAGTCTGTGCTGTGATCAATATTAAAACCTCATTCATTCAACCAGGCATTTTCTGTCTGATGATCACAATGTAGAGCCGTCTGTAGATGTAATTTATCTATTGATTAGTAGATTTATTATTGGTGGTTTATTAGTAACATTAGTTCTTCTAAAGTCTCATTTAGTTTTAATTTATTTGCAGTAAAACAAAACAAAACCTGCAGACTTTTGTTTTTATTGTTTATGCCAGAAATAAATATCTGTTCATATCTGTAAATATCTGTGTCGATAAGTATTGGTACTGATATCAATACTGGTATTGATCAAATTCTAATGATACCAAGTACTTTTACTTAAGTAGGATTTTTGACTTTTACTTGTTTATTTTACATCATCGTACAGGTACTTTTACTTAAGTAAAGAATCAGAGTACTTCTTCCACCACTGCTGTACATCACTATTAATCCCTGCTGTATATTATGGTGATTGATTACCAGATTAGGGTTGGGGTTATTCTACTTATTGTAGTTCTGTGGCAGAGTCCCTCCTCTGTGTGTGAAAGTGACATTTATTTCATTTTACTTCTGTTTTTTCCAGCTGAACTGACGCTCCGCTCGGTTCTCTGTTCTTGCCAGAGTGTCGGAAACTAATGCTGCATGTTTGCTTGGCCTCACTAACACACATGCACACACACACACACACACACACACACGTAAATACACACAAAGATGATCTTGACTTGTAAACACACACACACACACACACACACACACACACACACACACACACACACACACACAGGCCTGGGTCACTGCCCTGACTCCCCCTTCACTGACTGTGTGAACTCAAAGCAATACTAAAACAGAGCCGGATGAGTAGCTACACACTGGCAGGCAAATATACGTGTGTGTGTGTGTGTGTGTACTTTTCAACTGTAACAAATACATTAATATTTAACTTGATGGGTTGTCGATGAGTTCTGTTTCCTTTTTTTTCTTTTAAAAATAATAATAATAATGTGGTATATCAAACAAGCTCACTTATTTTTATAAAGTCAGATAACCTTGTCGATGAACTGAACCGAACACCGTGTTTGAATCACGTCACTCGTCCGTCCTCTCTCACGCTAAGTTTTTCTCTTTTGTTTCTAGTTATCATTCACATGTCTTTCGTCCACTTGCATGAGTCTGACTTGAATTGATGTCTATGCAAAAACATCTGTGTGGTTCAGCTCAGTGATCCGTGTGTGGTTTCACGTGGAGGCTGTGCTGGTGCTTGTGGAGTGCAGCTGAAATGAAAGGGCTACAGTGGACTACGGGTCTGGCTCGCAATGCATCTGCCCCGATGATCCATCCATACTTTACAAATATCTGATATTTACCTAAATGACACAGCTCAAGTTAGTGTAACCAGTCCACTATAGGTCATACTGCATACAGCAGCATCACAGCTTTCTTTTATTCTTACCAAAACAATAAAACAGAACTTAAATAACTCAAATACAACTAGTTCTCACAAAGCTCTAACCAACACATGCAGCACAAAACCCATCGCTATATTCTGTCGGATGTCTTAAAGGTTGGGTAGGCAGTTTTCTTTTGGCATCATTGGGTAAAAATGCCATATTAACCGTGCAGCATATTGTAATTCAAGTGGTCTGAGAGCAGACCTGTACTTCAGCCCCCCCTCTTGCCTCTGTTTTCAGGCTTCAGAAAATCTATCCCGTGACGGTAGACTTTAGCCAATCACAGGTTATTTCAGAGAGACGGTGTGTTCGTATTGGCTGAGCTACAAGAGCAGATGTGTGTACACGTCCCTTCAGACGGTGAAAACCTGATTCAGTGAAAATCCTGCCGAAAATCCTGAAACTTGTGATAAATGTCCAACACCTCCTTTGCCTACAGCGGTGTATAGAACAAAACAACACGTCCCGGCTCCACACGGAGCTTCAGGCTCAGTATGTTCGATGCCATGGTGCTCATAATGACGAGTGGCAAAGAGGCCTGATGACAAACAGTGGGGAGTAACTGTTGACGGGGGACAGTGGTGTGTGTGTGTGGTGTACTAGCCTCTCTTCCCGCTGCTGGACGGCGTTGCAGCTGCCTCTGAAGCCTGGGGCGCTCTGCTCTGCGGCCGCGAAGTGCTGGAGGGGCGTCTTTGAGAAGACAAGTCACGGCGGGAGGGACCGCGGTCTCGGTGAGGCTCACGCCGTGGAGAGCGAGCGAGCCCTACGAGGGATACGGTTTCACTGGGGAACAGACTCCTTCTGCTGCCGGTCCAAGGGTTTGGTGGGAGGGGCTTAGCGGAGTGATACAAGGCAGCAGAGAGAGAGGAGGAAGGTTTTGCACAGGTTGCACAGATTTTGCCTCCCCCAGCTTTAAAGGGTAATTCCTGTATTTTTAAACCTGGACCCTATTTTTACAAATTTTGGGGTCTAAATGACTAATACGGGCTGCAATGGCTGCAATGTAATCCGTGTGTGCAACTACACCCGTCAAAGTCTTTCCACTAAAAGTGCTTGTTTTTGCCACAGAGTCTGGCTCAGATTGCTATTCTAAGTGTGTGACAACATTATGGAAAGGACCTCTTAGAGAGTAAGATCCTTTTTGTTCTTTTAGTCGTTTAAAAATACCGGAATTACGGAAACAGTCAGTCCACTCTGATCGCACAACGGTGTTACAGAGTGGAGCTTCTTCCCTCACAAATGATCTTTGGTCGAGTTCAGACACACAAAGATTCACTCACACCGGCATGCCAAGTTTTTAATTTTTACATTCACACACTAAAGCCCTGTTTCCACCGCAGGAACTTTCCCCAGGGACCAGGAACCTTTGGAGGAACTCGGTGCGTTTCCACCGCAGGGCCCAGGATCTGAATTGGGTTTCTGGGACATTATTTTATCCCCCAGAAAGTCCCTGCTCAGGGAGTAATAGTATCCAAAAGTACAGGAACTTTGGGGGTGGGGCTTGCAGCGCTGAACATTTCTGATTGGCCGAGTACTTGCAGCATTTTATTTCAGCCACCATTTTTAAAAATCTGAAGCCGCAAACCAGTTTGTTTGTTGTTCATTGTGCTTTGACACGGTGGAGTTACAGAAAAAGGCATCTGATAGACGGACCGGCGACCAAGTCCAGACCTTATTAAGCCTGACTGAGCTCTTCCATGCTAAGTGTTGTTGCACAAATAATGATGCCCGTCCATCGCTTTATATGGCATCATGGTTGTTGTACAGTTGCGAGCAAAAATGACATGTAAACATACGTCAGCGGACTAATTTGCCGGACTAACCATAAAAATGGTTCCTGGGACTAAAAGTTCTGGGTACTTTGGGTGGAAACGCGGCTTGATTTTCACTCGTATTATGCACAGTAGAGCTCAGTAAAGAAAGGATCGACTTTTGATTTATTTTAGCCGATACTGATCCATTAAAATATCCCCGTATCAACATACATGTCTAATATTTTTAGACAAACACTGTATATACATGTTTATCAATCAAGTTTATCTGTAAATTCATTTTTAATGTAAAAACACTGCTGAACGTTTTCTCATCCACTGAAAAGATGTAACAAACAACCTAAAAGCATTTTATTTGCATGGATAGAAATCAAGATGGCAAGAAAAATAAAATATATTGAATATTATCAGTAGAATTTCAGAATCAGACTTCAAAATCCTACAATAGCTGAATTTGAGTCATTATTCCTAAAACTAAGTGGTAGAAACAATAAATATGTATTTTGTTTACAACATTAATAGGACTCTGGGATGTTGTAGCAGTAAACTGAACTGGGGATTTTAGCAGAAACAAAGTCCAACCTTGTTAAATTTGAACTAGTCACGCACTGCTACTGAGGAAAGATTAATTCAACCTCTGGTCTGATTTTTAATGAACATATTTTATAACTTGGGCACTGCAGAGTTCCCTTATTAACAGCAGATTCTAAATGAAAATGGTAAACACAGACTGCACTCTCTAATTTTTCAGGAAAATAAAGACAAACAAGTAAAAAAATTGCTCTTCGGGGTAAATGTGTTGCGAGAATCCGACCCTCAGGACAGCAGGATGGAGGTTTCAGCAACACTATAGACTATAGTATAGACTTTATCATAGAGAAGGAATTGACTATAATGATGCTCTCATTCCAAGTTGTACTACGAATACACACATAGCTTCTATGACAAACCAATAAACATACAAAGACTAAACACACGTTCACTCTGAACCAACTGCTGAACAAAACGAGTACGGTTATGAATATTGTATTGCACTTGAACGTGAAAAATCCATTATGAAAAGATGAAGTTCACCCATCTTTCTGTTTTCATTTCTGCCTCCCTGTGACGGTGGGGAGGTTTGCTCTTTGTATATCAGCCTGGTGTGTTTGTGATTCTCTGTTTTCTTTCCATCCATGTCATCTTCTAATAAATAAAACCCACACTGAAAACACTGTCGACTGATTCATGTTTTATCTCGGCGGTTAGTTTCAGAGCAGACGGGTGATACACACACGATTTATCAATAAAAACCCGCGTTTGCCTGTTACTGCATGCTGCAGATACCTAACATTTAACTTTAATTATGGTCTGAGGGGGTGTTCTTTACTGTGATTATACAACTGAGCTGTCTGCAGCAGCATCCAACCAACGTCACTGTAAACAACATCCTGACTGCTGCTTATAACAGTTACCAAGGCACACAAAGTATCACGGACACATGAGAGTAAAAAGGTTTAAAACGGATCGTTGTGTAGGTGGACGTCTGCTGATCAACGTGTGCATTTCAGCAAATAACTGACCAGTTTTACATAACGTCAAGCATGAAGGACGGACAGAGCTCGATGAAAATCACACTTTCTCAAACATCGATCGCTATTTACAAACAGGAGCTAATAAGATCAGTTCTCGTGCACAGCTCTGGGATCAGCTGCTCATCTTTACTGTTACAGCTGTTTATTATGTGTTAATAACAATATGATGATGAACACAAGTTGTCTGAGTCACAGTGGAGACGGTCCAGTTTTTCTATGACATGGGCTTATTACTGTGTAACATGTTGATTATTCCAAATCGTATAATATTTATTTTATTAATAATAAATTACACCGTTGGGTGAAAAGATGTTTAAATTCATGTTGATAAATCAGCTTCCAGACAAACGAATCAAAAATCAGCTGGTGTCATTTGTGAAGAAGTTAATCATGTGCATCATCGTACTGAGCTCTTAATACTTTTCACCATAGAGACATAAAGCTAATGTACTGCTGCAACATGACGTAAGATGGTCGAGCTAGTTAACACTGAAGGTAACTTTGCGCCAAATATCATCTTTTTAATCTGATACCTGTGCTGATGTCAGGTCACATGACCTTGCCAACTTTGAGAAATGTATAGCAGGCTCCGTGACCCAGTCAGGACCGAGAGTTTTGACTTGTGTTTATATAGACGGCAACAGCAACAGGAGGTTAAGAGACAAAGCCAGAAATGGAACAAATGAATCAATGGAGGTCAATAACAGTGGGGACAGCTGGTAACGACGGACCCCTGCTCACCTCAAGATGTGTGTGCGCAATCATGCAAACACACAGACGCAGATGTATGCATGCACGAACACACACAGTATTTTCAACATAACAAATGGCTCTTATACACAAGGACAAAATATTACATATTACAACAACATTAAAACTATTCGAATATCATAAGAATATGATAACAGTGTGTCCACACTACAGGGCTACGAGACCAAACTGCTGACAAAACACAAACAGCACTTTGAAAATACTGTCACAGTATTTCTTCTTTCTTTTGATATGTGACTATCAAAGGTAACAAATTTCACATTGATGCTAGGCTAGTAGGGCTGAACAATTAATCGAAATATTATCGAAATCGCAATATGGCTAAGTGCAATATCTAAATCGCAGGAGCTGCAATTTCTTTGATAAAAAGGTAAAATATGTCACAACATACCATTATAAATGAAGCATTGTGGTGCTGCAGAGATGCCCCGGCCTACAAATCCTATTCTCCAGACATAAGGGAACATGCTTGTTTGGTGCAGACCCCAGCAAAAACCACATCATCATCATTTTTATATTTTTTTTTCAGTGAAAATTAAATGCAAAAATTTCCATTCACGCTAAAATTGTGACTCATATCGCAATATCTGTCAAAATAATCGCAATATAATTTTTGCATATCGTTCGGCCCTATAGGGTAGCACTGACTTCAGTCACATGTCTCATGCTAACCAGTAAATGAAGAGCAGCTGTGCAGACGGACAAAATCAAGTGATTTTAAACAATGCAGATATTTTAAGAACACACAGAGACATGGAGACAGAAGAGGACGCAAACTTCACTCACTGTTAACATAATCCACACAGCTGTACAGTTGGTTTCCATTCAGAATAACACATTAGCTAGCCTCTCTTCTTATGGCTGAGAGTTATCCACTGCATTAGAGTTAATTAATTAAAGTTGCATTATCATTGTGGAGTAAAGCAGTACAGGCTTATCAATCAATCAGCAAGCAACGATGTTCACTGTGATCAATTACACAACTCAAGATGCAAGAGTCTGCCAATTGATTTTCATAAATGAATGAATGGAAACCAATAAATGTATGGAATAGAAGGAAAAATACACTGATTTGCTGTGATGTCATGTTTTATCTATTATATGTAGTAAATGGGATAAAACTTGCAAAATCTAGTTTGTATGGTCCTTTAACAACAGTGTCTCTCCAATATGGCTGATATGGATGCTATGATTATGCTGTGATGACTACACATTCTGCACAAAATAGTTGTTTTTAAAAGGCTGCAGATGGTTGGAGGGCAGAGAAAACTCTGTTGACGAGTAAGGAGCAGAAAAAACGCAACTCGCTGTTATTGTGCCCTCTGGAGTCAAGTTTAATGATACCTCACACACTGACATGATGACTGATCACTAGCTTCACACACACACACACACACACACACACACAGAGTGCACCAGAGGTGAAAGAAGTATCCTTCACTCAAGTAAAAGTACCAATACATTCATTTAAAAAATACTCTATGACAAGTAAAGCTTCTGCATGCAAAATTAAAAAAGTAAAAGTACTGTGATAAATGTACTTAAAGTATCAGCAGTAATAGCACAGAAGTATTATCAGCTTCATGTAGTAAAGGCACTTGTGCAGTACAATGTCTCCTGTGTTATCTCCAGTGGTTGCCAACCTAGGGGTCGGGCCCCTCCAAAGGGTCACCAGATAAATCTGAGGGGTCAGGAGATGATTAATAGGAGAGGAAAGAAGAAGAAACAATGTTCTGATACACAAATCTGTTTTCAGTTTGTGGACTTTTTTTGTGAAATATTGGATAATTTGACCTCTTCCAGCCTCAAACAGTTATTTAAATGAAACCATGTGAGAAGTTTAGAGGGAAATGTCTCTTTGGTGGAATTGATAATAACTCAGAGACATCTGAAATGTGACACCCACAACCACTGGTTCAATCTTTAACAAAGTGTTGTATTTTATTAACTAATCATATGTGTTTTTTAATGTAAAATCTTAATCTGCAAAGTAACTAGTAACTACAGCTGCCAGATACATGTAGTGGAGTAGAAGTATAAGGTAGCAGAAAATGGAAATACTCAAGTAAAGTACAAGCACCTCAAATTTATAAAGTATAGTATACACACACATAAATGTTCAAACAACATGTCTCTGTCTCACACACACACACACACACACACACACACACGGCTGTGAGCCGCCCTCTTTATAAACACTGAGAGCTGCCTGCCTGAGATGAAAGTGGGTCTTAAAATAAGAGCTTAGAGCTCAACAGCTGGTCAAATATAACACACACACACACACACACACACAGTCTACCAGCCAGCAATTCTGTGTATGTGTGTGTGTGTGCTCGTGTATGTATATATTTTCTCTGTATGAAGTGTGTCTGTGTGTGTCTTTACATGTCTGAGTGAGTGTGTGTCAATGTTTGTATGTGTCAAAGTGTGTGCTAGTGTCTGCCTCTTTTAGGACTGTGTGTGTGTGTGTGTGTGTGTGTGTGTGTGTGTGTGTGTGTGTGTGTGTTTCCCTTGCAGACACAAACATGACGTTGATCTATTGCAAATTGAACAGCTCTCGTCTCATCTGCTGCCTCCTCTTCAAAAACCACAGAAGAACACACACACACACACACACGCACACGCACTTGAAACACACTTTATTTTCTCTCTCTCTCTCTCAACACAAGTCTGACTGACCAAACAGATAAAGACAAGCAAGTCAGGGAGACAGTAATTACATGGATAGTGGCTCTAGTGTGTGTTTTAAACAACAATTAAAGCCGCCTGTTCATACGAGGACTCTTCACAGACACGAAGCAACTCGACCGCTGGAGATAATTATACAGATGTCACGTCTGTGCACAAGCTAACACCAGCAGGGGAGGAACGATGGCACGGTGACGGGATGAATTGGAAATCAGATGTGCTTGGTTTCCATTTAATCTTGCATCATTATCTACAGTGGCAAGAAAAAGTAAGTGAACCCTTTGGAATTTCCTGGTTTTCTGCATTAATTGGTCATAAAATGTGATCTGATCTTCATCTAAGTCACAAGAATAGACAAACACAATGTGCTTAAGCTAATAACACACAAACAATTATAATCGTTCATGTCTTTATTGAACACACCCATTAAACATTCGCAGTGCTGGTGGAAAAAGTAAGTGAACACTTGGATTTAACAACTGGTCGAACCTCCTTTGGCAGCAATAACCTCAAACAAGCACTTTCAGTAGCTCCGGATCAGACCTGCACAACGTTCAGTTGAATTTTGGATAATTCTTCCTTACTGAAGTGCTTCAGCTCAGCCATATTCTTAGGATGTCTGGTATGAACGGATCTCTTGAGGTCATTCCAGAGCATCTCTATTGGGTTAAGGTCTGGGCTCTGACTGGTCACTCCAAAAGTATTTACTTCGATGTTTAATTGTCCTGCTGCATCACCCAACTTCTCCTGAGCTTCAGCTGGCGGACAGCCACTCTGACGTTATCCTGTAGGATATCTTGATAAACTTGGGAATTCATTTTTCCCTCGATGATGGCAAGCTGTCCAGGCCCCGAGGCAGCAAAGCAGCCCCAAATCATGATGCTCCCTCCACCGTACTTCACGGTTGGGATGATGTTTTCATGTACGCCATACATAGTGCTGCATGTTCTTCCCGAATAATTCAACCTTTGTTTCATCAGTCCACAAACATTTTCCCAGTAGTGTTGTGGAGTGTCGAGGTGCTCTTTGGCAAACTTCAGGTGTGCAGCTGTGTTTTTTTTTTTGGAGAGCAGCAGCTTCCTCCGTGGTGTCCTACAATGGACACCATGCCTGTTCAATGTTTTGCGTATGGTAGACTCATGAACAGGGATGTTTAACCAGTTCCAATGATTCCTTCAAGCCTTTAGCTGTTACTCTAGGGTTCTTCTTTTTTACCTCATTGAACAGTCTGTGTTGTGCCTTTGGAGTCATCTTTGCTGGGCGCCCACTTCTAGGGAGAGTAGCCACAGTACTAAATCGTATCCATTTGTAGACAATTTGTCTGTGGACTGATGAATATCTAAACTCTTGGAGATTACTTTTGTAACCCCTTCCAGCTTTATGTAAATCAACAATTCTTGATCTTCTGAGATCCCTTTTTTGTGAGGCATGGTTCACATCAGCAGATGCTTCTTGTGAATAGCAAACTCAAAATGTTTGAGTGCTTTTTATAAGTCAAAGTAACTCAAACCACACCTCCAATCTCATTTCACTGATTGGACTCCAGGTTTGCTAACTCCTGACTCCAGTTAGCTTTTGTTGTCTAGGGGTTCACATACTTTTTCCAACCTACACTGTGAATGTTTGAATGATGTATTCAATATGGGCAAGAACAATACAATAATTTGTGTGTTATTAGTTAAAACGGATTGTGTTTGTTCATTATTGTAACTCAGATGAAGATCAGACCATATTTTAAGACAAATTTATACATAAATGCAGGTAATTCAAAAGGGTTCACTTACTTTTTCTTGCCACTGTATACAAGATTATATTTTTTCTTTTCAGACATGAGAACATAATGAATCCCCTCACACTATCAGAAGGAAAAAGGCAATGTTTCAGTCATCTTCAATAAACTTACAGGAATTCATTACTTTTTTGGATGGATTTGGATCTTTCTTTTCAGACATCACATTTCTTCTGTTTTCTTATAGCTAACAACTGCCCAGCAAGAATTTGATAGACATACCTAAAACTGTCCTCCCAAGAAAAACAACAGCACCAGTCGTTTCAGCAAACGCACCAAAACGTTTGTCTACACTCAAGTGACAGCGCCCTCTAGTGGCCGTAATAATTACGACTCTTGACGCTCAGGGGCAAAGGAGGAAGTAGTGTGACATTGTTATAGCCAGAGGTGGAAGAAGTACTCAGATCTTTTAAGTAAAAGCAGTAATACCACAGTGTATAAAGAAAAGACCTGCATTCAAAATGTGACTTAAGTAAAAGCACAAAACTAGCAGCCTTAATATATACTGAAAGTACCAAAAGTAAACTTCTCGTTATGCAGAATGGCCCATTTCAGAATAATGTATATTATTGGATTATAATTATTGATGCATTAATGTGTTCTTCACTTTAATGTTGCAACTGATGAAGGTGGAGCTGATATTAATTACTTTATACACTGCTAGCTTATCTTATTACATCTTATTTTATTAGATTTATATTTTGTATTATTAATCTGACTCTGCAAAGTAACTAGTAACTAAAGTTATCAAATAAATGTAGTGGAGTAACTGCCCGTTTTAACGAGGATACTTTGGGAGCTGACTCGTGTGTCCTCGAGTTAGATATAGGGATGATTAGTCGATTAGTTGATTAAACACACCAGAAATACTAGTCGGTAAGGAAGGTAGGCTGCTGGTGCTGCTGGGCCTGACCCTGCTAACAGTAGCAGGATTAGGTCTCGCCTTTTACTTGAACATGCTGACATGTTGATTTCGCTGAAGAAAAATGTTTTGTCTGTCGAGTAAGTAGGCCTACCACGTGTGTGTGTGTGTGTGTGTGTGTGTGTACCTACCTAAATAAACTGTTAATCTAATGTCACATCGATCAGTAGGCCTAAATTATCTTTTTCCGTTTGTTTGTGAGCAAAACTCACAAAACTCTTTTTTCCTTCATACCATTAAACTTTTAATCTCCCTGCTGTTTTCCAGCAGTGACGTCTTCCTCTTTCACCAGGTGGCAAGTAGATGGTTCATTTCGTAAATGTCCCATCATGTCTGAATAAATATATAAGTCACCAAAGCAATCATGAAGCCAGCAATGTTTCGTATCCAATGTCTGAAAGGAGCTTTAGACTTTTTTCCCCCTTGAGTCCTCATTTCTTTGCCACAGTCTGAATTCTTCACAAACAATCGGCTTCTTTTCTTTAATTTTTTCCTTCTTCAAATTCAGTTTCACACATTTAAGGTGGTAAAACCGTCCTGTTGGCCAAAGAGCAGCTCCAGAGTAACATTTACAGTTTTAGAGTTTGTTCTTTACAGGGAGCAGCTGGGATGAAGCTGTTTTACTGCAGAAAAATATGGGCATCACTTAAAACAATAAATCATCTGGAAATGAACAGCAGTGTACGAGAGCCGGCGCTGTGATGAGCAGCTGCTTCAGACATGAGCACGCTCCTCAAACAGCTCTCAGACTGGAGTTCAGGCTGGTTACCACTGATGAGACTGCTTCTAATTTCAACTCCACGATGACGGGAAAACAGACGTAAAGCAAGTCCAGATAAATGGCTCGATCACAAAATACAGAAAGCAAAGAACAAAACGTCAGAACAAGCAGAATGAAAGCTCTGTTTAGTCTGGAGCTAATTAGCCATTATTAACCCAACGCCACCAAGAATCACTTGTCCAGAGTTCATGGATCAGAAACTATATCACTAAACCAATTAACAAAATCTGTCTCATCCATAATCCAAATTATATCTATTTGATCATATGCCGCAAATGTGGCATGAAGGACGTGGGGAAAACCAGAACTACAATTTACTGTTTATTGGTTTATTTAACAGGGACAGTGCACATTAATAAACATTGCTGTAAAAGCACCAGAGTTTGCCAAGAGGTTGTTTTTCATCTGCAGTCCCCGCACAGAATATCAGATAAAAATTACAAAGTTATGGATCATTTGGTAGCATGAACAATAACAAAAGAATATTATATATATAAAAAAAAAACATCACACAGGTCAGGTAATATTTAAGACATATTACACAGAGGCTCATAATACAAGAAATACAAAGCAGTGAAACGGGGGAAACTGATGTTAATAGAAATATGGACTAAATAAGACGACATTGTGCTGCGTTATGAGACACTAACTGAAACATGCAAAGCAGAAGCACAGACTTAAAAACCACATACAGTACAATCTGAATGATTGCACTCAACACAGATATAATATCAAATAAGAAGAATAAGAAGGAGACGCAAACAACATTTCTTACAACGTGGCCTCACCTATTTACAGATCATGGGCCGACAAAATAATGGATTCTGGTCCACAAGTGAGCGTGAATTCTACATGGAGCGTCTCACAAACTGATGAAACAGGACTAAAGTGTGTGTGTGTGTGTGTGTGTGTGTGTGTGTGTGTGTGTGTGTGTGTGTGACAGTAGCAGGGCAGTCTGGAGGAGACAGCAGAGACTGATGGACTGCATGAGGAAGTGGTTTTTGAAGTCAGGACTGCTTTAAAGGGACTTGACGCTGTTGTTTTTACTCACATCTCTCATTTTTGGTCCTTTATATACAGGAAACATGTCGTGAGCCTTCAAACAGGCCAGATATTTGCATTAGCTTTACACATAACAATTGGAACAATTTTTCAGTTGTTTAAGCATTTTGAAATCCTGCTAAGAAAAGTGTTTTGCACACTTCCTGCAATGTAACTCAGTGGCATAATGATGCAATTTAAATTTCAAGTTATTTAATTACCAACAGGTTTGGTGTCTGCTGCTGAAAATATTTCCAGTGAGTTAATGACCCACCCTTTTTCATTAACCTACCAACACAGAGCAGTCCTCCCTGGATGAAGCATTAACCAAAATCACAATCAACATGTTTGGCTGGCATACATGCATGCATACCATCTGAAAAGTTCTCTTCAAGGTAGATAAATAAAGAGATTTATTTTTAAAAAGCTAAAAGCCAGAAGCACAGCTAACAGAATATCTGCTCACACAGAGAGTTTACGAACAGCGACACTTGCAGCAACTGATAAATAACCTTAATTTGACTTTCTGCTAACTGAAGTAAAATGTACAGACCTGTTTAACAAAAAGGCAACTCAGAAAAATCTTTGTCAATGACCTTTATAAGTCAATACGAATCAATTCTGAGAGACTGAGTGGTGCCTTCGGTTGAAAAATGCTCAGCTTCAAAAAAAATGTGGACATTTACCAGGTTGGAACGCGTTACTGTGTCCACAGCATGAAAAAACAAAAGAGCATATCTGGATTTTGTTAGAAAGACAAAGGACATGGTACTCACACACACACACACACACACATGAATACAGCAACACACACACACACACACACACAGCTTAGCCTACGTCTGAGCTGGGCGGGGATGGAGGGCTTGGCCTGACTGACGGTGCTTTGTTCATCCATCCGGCCCTTCTGCCTGTATATGCAATCCAATCCAATCAACTCTGGGGGCCAGGGACAACACACACACACACAATACACAAAAACACCACAGTCCCAAAGGGGCAGATGCTCCAGAGGTCTGACAAGGCAATCACAAGACCTTATCCATCACCACTGACAGAAGAGGAGGAGGAGGAGGGGGACCTGAGAGGGATAGAAATGGGTAGTGGTTGCAATAAAAGAAGTGGAGAAGGAGTGATGGGAATGAGGACATGAGAGGCTGAGAGATGCAGCAGGAGGGGAGATTAAGGTGGATGCAGCAGCAGCCGAAAACTGCAGCACTGGAAAAATGGCTTCATCTACCAAGGTTACAATGGCTGCACATACACATACATAACCAGCAGGGGGCCGGGGATTACTTATATGTGACATTTGCTTTGGTGTACAAATGCCAGGTTATAGAGAGAAAGACTGACACGACCTGAAGGCAGGAGAAAGACGAACTCTGACAAATATCATCTGGAAACCAGGAGCATCCATCACATCCTAAAGGGCAGGAAAGGGTGCAGAGCAAGGCAAACAACAACAAACACACACAAACACACACAAACAAACAAACAAACACACAAACACACACAAACAAACACACACACAAACAAACAAACAAACACACAAACACACACAAACAAACACACACACAAACAAACAAACACACACACACAAACAAACAAACAAACAAACACAAACACACACACACAAACAAACAAACAAACACACAAACACACACAAACAAACACACACACAAACACACACAAACAAACACACAAACACACACAAACAAACACACACACACAAACAAACAAACAAACTTCCATTCCATTTCCATTCCTTCCTCCCCTAAAACCTAGGCTCAGAACTCCATTCACCCCTGAAACCACCACCACCCCTGAACAAACCACCACCACCTGAACAAACCACCACTACCTGAACCCCTGAACAGACCTAGACCTGAACCACCCACTGAGCCACCCTGAATAATAGACCTACTGAACCACCTAAAAGATAAATAAGACACCTAATACTAAATCAAACCACCACCTAGAACCACCTAGACAAACCACCACCACCTGCCTAAGATGAATACCCCACTTACTGAACCTGAGACAAATTACCTAGATTTCCCTTCCGCTCCTTTCCTTTCCTTTCCTTTCCTTTCCTTCCTTTCCTTTCCTTTCCTTCCTAAACACAAAACAAACCTAAAATACACACCTAAAACAAAGGGGGAACTGAGAGATAAAACTGTGCTTTTAATGTGCCAACAGTCCATTGACAATGGATCACTGAGTCCAGACTGAGTCCCTCAACAACTATTGGATGGGATTTGCCATTGAGATTTTGTTGGAGCACATTTCCATCCAAGTTGAACCAAATTTCCAAACATGTAGAATTAATCCATGTTTCCATCACTACTGTTGTGCAAATATGAGAATTAGAGATTAATTAGAGATGAACAGTGTGTTCTCCAGTCAGGTGCCATTAAACCAATGCAGAGAAAAGGTGCAGATTAAGCGGTAGAAGCTGTTTTGGTCCGATCCTGATCCGGTCGCTTTAATGCTGTATCTGCTGATACTGAGTCTGACCCAATACTTACTGTATACTTACCTAAATGTTGATTAAATATGTCTCTGGCAAATTGAAATAACAGCTGTAGATATTAAATCGGACACACCTGATTTTTCACAAGCTGCTTGATCCAAATACTGGAGGGCTTGATTAAAAAATGTTAGTTTTTTATCAGTTTAAATTATTGATGAATGACTGAAAGAACTGGGAGAATGTGACTCCTGAAAGTGACGAGACGCGAGCCGCTAGGGAGAAGACGTCTCACTCTGTTGGATTCGTTGAAACTGAAGAAACACTCAATCCACTCGCAATTGTACAATAAGAAGCTGCTACCTGAATGTTTTGTACACTGATCTTTGCTAACAATAATTAGCATCTGGGTTTAGCAAATCCATGCATTTTGCCAACCTCAGTGTCTCACATTCACACACTCACTGTCACTCGTGTATGCAGTGAAATGCTGCACTGTATGCTTTCATAAAGGAGAGCAGCGCTGCAACACTAGCATGCTGAGGTGGACCAAACACAGTAGAGTTCAGTAAAGAAAGGATCGGATTGTGATCTGCTTTATTTTAGCCGATGGTGATCCATTAAAATATGCCCAGATCGACCCTGATACCGATCCTTGGCACGGAAAAGCATGTGTAAAACATTTAAGTTTGTTTCATGTAGGCTATTAATGTGAGGAAGGTTTCAGCCTCCTCATCGCTCCACACATCTGATGTTTTCAACTCTTTTAAGTCACATGCTTCCACTGCACTTTGTCTCATTTTGTTTTCACCAATACACCAACTTTTACACTTCAACATGTTGCACTTATCCTGCTTGAGTTTCCAGCGTTTCCACTGAAGCTTCCTTAATGTATAAATTGAAAATGTGCATAAAAAACAGGTGGATGGAAATACACTGATTTCATCTAGCATCATCATCAAGTCAAAGGTTCAATTCGTCCAATACTTTATGATCAAATACCTGCAAAACTACTTTGCTAATTACCTAATGTTAGCATGCTAACGGGCTAAACTGAGATGGTTTCCCAGTTAAATGCATGAACTCATTGCCCAGGTCCTTCAGAATTAGATATGGTGTGTGACACACAAGCTGGTGGCATGTCTTTCCTGGTGCAGTCAGGAGTTCAGACAGCTGTTCTGGGGTCAGACTGACGGGTCTGTGGGGGAATGAGAAGGACACCGAGATAATAGGGTTTGAGAAAGGGCAAACAAAGACAAACGAGGGAGGATAGATACTGTAGATGAATAGATAAACTGATAGATCATTAAATCAGGAGGTGGGAGGTAGCCTTGTGCAGACAAAGAAAAGTTTTAATGAAAAATGGTTATTCCATAAAAAAACTGAGGAGGAAGAGGAGATAACACAATTTGATAGAGAGTAAAAAACATGAGCAGGAGGAGAGAAGGTGAAGCACTGAGCTGGCTGGATTAAGGGAGGTTGGATATTTGGCCCCTTGAACCAGCAGTTCCTCCTCTAAGCCTCCATCTGCCAGCATGGAGCCACGGCCTCAGGCTAAGGTATTAGTTACCTCATGATTGGAGGAGTGGGGTTGTGAGTGTGTGGATGTGACCCCCACAGACTTCCAACCTAACCTCAACCTACATGAGATGCTGTGCACGCTGCATTTATCTCTCAAATCAACTTCACTACAGATTACAGCCTTCAAAATACGACTCAACAACAGCAATTCTGGTTGTGAAGTATGTAAAGCAGGTTCACATGAAGGGACAGGAGGTGTAACAGATACCAGCCGCATTGACACTGATGTGGCAGCAAATGTAATCAAGGAAAAGGAAACATAAAACAGTTTATAATATGGGGCATCTCGTACCTGATAACTGCAACATCCTCGGTTTGATTCCAGCTGGGAACCTTTGTTGCATGTCACCCCGTCTCTCCTGGAGTTTTGTCTGCATCTCTACTGTCACTATCAAATAAAGGTTAAAAAAAATGGCAAAAAAAGGTTTAAAAAAACAGATTCGAATGAGTGCTGGCTTTTCTGCTGAGACTTTCTGCGAGGTCGGTATCAGTCGGCACTGATACGTATCTCTAAACAGCCATATGCTCGCACACTGACAAGAGCTCTTTCCGTCTCCCACCTACTCTGCTTTTATACTATCAAAGTGATTGCTGTAGATCAAAATGAAAGCATCACAACTTAACTTAAACTGTGTTACAGCCTCACTCAGTACTGTGTGACAAAGTTTAGCTTTAAGCGGTGCAGGTGGTGGGCTTAACGTAGCTGTATGGACTCGCTGCTGAGACCATTCAGCACTACTAACCTGTACACCAGACTTGACTCGGCTGCTGCTACCAGCTCTTGTACTGACTTGCTGCCCTCAACACTTCCCATACATACATGCCAAACTGCCTATTAGCTTGTTAGCCTGTGGATATTATTCCTGCTGCCTGCAGAGTTTGTCGAGACACCTGCTGCACTTTGGTTGATAGTTAAGACAACTTTTAGTGCCTTATAATTGTTCTTAATATTGATTTTAAATACTTTTATTGTCTCCAGTTCCTTTCTTATTTCTGCTACTGTCAGAAAGATGCTACAACTGACATGTTGGTAGATTTTCATTTACTGTAAAAAAAATAATAATACACAGGTAGCATCAACACAATGATCACAGTAAGCTAAACTAAACACTTGAATGGTGAACACCCAAAAAGCTGGAGGCCTGGACCCAGGTGTACTGAGGTAACATATCACTGAGACTTTCCTGCACTACAGTACAGTGAGTGAGTGGTTGTGTAAATAATCCTGCTGATAAATTTAAAATCCTTCAGTAGCATGAGAGTAAAAGTGGAAAGGATGGAAAATAAGTGGATAATTAAGATCTGTGTTCTTCTCTCAGGAAGACAAAACCATTATCTTGAATAAATATATGAAATTGAAAAGTAGCACTAAGGCTGAAAGGGTGACTAGATAAAAATGGTGAAAATGAATATATAACTGTATTTATCACAGTCTGGGAGCATAATTTGTATTAATACAATATTGTTACACTGCATTAAGGTTGTGAAAAGGTTTTCTAGTCACATCACCAGCGTCACACTGAGGTAATGAGTATATGGGTGCAATCTTTTGGACCGATGACTCTGGGAATCCTATGAAGGATTTTCAGTGCTCTAATAGGCAACCGTAAATTTTATTCATGAGGGAAATGGCCTGGAAAAGCTCAAACATTTATTATGTCTGATATAATGACTCATTATGGAAAGCAGTGTGGTTCTGGCAGCCCTGTCAACTTCTCATCGTGTGGTCATGTAAGAGCTGACCTCGTTTTTTATTACTCGTCTCATTCATCTCTGAAAATGTGTTAAGAGGAGTAACATTTCTGTTTACAGATGTATGCAGCATCACAGGTACATCTCTGAGCCTCATTAGAGCAGGTATGAACCTACTGGGACCCAACTATACTTTTGAAGGTATAAAAGGTTTTGTAGCTGGAGCTGTGCTGTGCCCCGCAGGGCTAAAGACACATTTGTGTTTGTTTGTTTTTTTGTTTTTTAAGATAAGTCTTTTTCTGCTAGGTTAGTCAGACACTGCATTTTTATTAATCTTGTATGTTATGTTAATTCACACGTTTGGTCTGCACGGCCAGAACCTGCTCACACTGTACGGACCACCACGTGGAGCTCACACTGAACCTGATCATGTAAACCCCGATCGGTTTGGTCCAGTGACAATTTCAAATTTCAGACCGTGGAACTGCTCAAACTCCAGACAGCCGACCAATCACACGACCCAGATCGTTGATCAGGCGATTAATCCGGCGTTGTGACCCCTTCAAACTGCACATCAACCGATTGGGCAGAAATTCAGCCCAATTCAAAAATGTGTTGAGGTTAAAATCAGACTTCATCTGCACAGTTTCTGTCCAACTTTATAGAGGTTTAACTGAGCAAGAACGGAAAGCGCGACAGGCTTGACAGTAACTAATAACAGAGAGCATTAATATACATTAACCATCCATTCAATACCTTCATCACCTTCTCTAACACTTCCTCCTCCTCCTCCTCCTCCTCTTCTTCCTCCTCTTCTTCCTATCCTATAGACAGCAGTGACATTTAACCACCATTCATCAACAGCTAAACTTATCTCTCTCCAGGCTGGTTAAAAATCTCTTGTATTGTTCTGACTGTACACCATGCTGTGAGCGAGTGGTCACCAACTCCTACTCCTTCCTGTTCCCCCTAACAACCAACTCCTCCTCCTCCCGTTTCCCCTGCTCCTCTACGTTTTCTCCTAATTGTGTATTCCTCACTTTAGTTTCCTCACCATCTCCTTTCCTTTCTCAGAAACTACTCTTCTCCTCCAGCTTGGATCATAATGCCCCTAAATTTCTCCTTTTTGCATTATTTTTTCCCTCCTTCACCTCCTTCTCCTTCTCCTCCGAGCTTCTCCCCTCAGAGCTGCAGACAGCTGTGATATTTAACTACCATTCATCAGCAGCTCGACCCATCCTTCTCCCAGCTTGGTGAGAAATCGGTTGTTTTGTTTTTGTCGGCACGCCACACTGTGAGCAATCAGTCTTATCCTCCCACTCCTTCCTGGTACTCCTTCCTTGCTTCCTTGTCATCTTCCTCATCCTTCTCCTTCCCTCCTCTTTGTAAAATAATCCCTCCTCTCCCTCTCTTCTTCAGATTCTTCCCACCTCCACCACCCCATCCAATAATCCCCTCCCTTCCTTCCTCGTCATTTTCCACCACCGTATCCCATCGTATTCCTGCATCCTCTTCAGGTCTTTATTCCACTTCTTTTTCCTCTAGGATCAGCTCTTCTTCGTCTCCTCCTCACCCTCCTCCTTCCCCTGCCTCTCCTCTTCTCCTACCAATTCTTCTTCCTTTGTCCAAAATAATCCTCTTTTTCCTGCTTTATTTCTTCACCTTTTTTTTTCCCTCTACCTTCTCCTTTCTCATCTCCCCAGCTGCCCAGTGCAGCACACTCAAATTAGTGTGGCTTTAACCAAGTGGTTATTATTGTAACCATGATGACGAACGAACAACTGTACAAAAATATGTGTCGGTCATAAATGGCGTATTTTGGCGTTTCATTTGAAGGACTTGTTTGGAGTTTCTTCTCTCACAGATGATCTGTGGTCGAGTACAGACCCAACAACAGCCAAGTTTCATTTCTTTCCATCATCAAGTTACTCACTGAATTAACATTAATTAGTGACAGCTGATGTGCAACGTTAGCAACGTTGGTCATTTTAACCGGTGGTCAGTGTTGGTCAGTGTTAGCTTTGCTAATAAGAGACAGAGAGGAGAGATAAAGATTTGATATCAGATTGGTTAAGGTCACTCGCACCCACATCATTTTTCACATTCCCAACTAACGCTGTCGTAAAGGAGCGCAGCTTTGCAACACTGGCAAGCTGAGGTGGACAGAACAGGGTCGAGTCCAGCAAAGAAAGGACCGGCATTTGATCAGGTTTGTTTTATTCCGGGTTCACACTACACAATATCAGCCTGATAACAGCCGGAGCCGACAGACAGACAGGCTTCAGCAGCAAAAATGGGCGTCAGACGCAACAATTCATGGTTTTATCCGGTGCAGTGTATCACAGTGGACAACAACCAACGCCTCGCGACGTCCCGACAACAAGACGAGCATGTTGGAATTTGTTTTGCCTTCCACAATGAATTCCACGATGTGCTTCTCTTCCTTTTGTTAGTTTTTTTTAGGAACACAACACAGGCAGTATCACACACATCGCTTCGGACGCCATTGTTTGTTTACATTCTTGTTCCCGGAAGTCGACCCATAGCATCTCCTTCCTGGTGACATGACGCACGTTGTGAAAGACGGCAAGCTATGATTGGTCGGTCGTGTCTCTCGGCCAAGTCAAGGCAAGAATTTATGACTCTATAATCACCTATATATCGATCCATTAAAATATGTGCAGATCAGCCTGATCTCTCTACCATCCGTTTCTTTCCTTCCCATCTTCCTCCTCCTCTTCATTCCAAATTATTTTTTCTTAAAACCTCTCGTGTTCCCTCCACCTTCTTTCCCTCTTCTGCTTCCTCTCTAACACAACCTTCAAATCATCCTCCATTTTCTCTCCTTCTGCTCCTTCCTGTGAACAGTAGACTTCCACCCCCCTCATCCTCCTCCTCCTCCCTTACCTACTCCTTGCTTTTTCCTCTCTCCACCCTGTCTTATTCCTCCTGTTCTTTCCCCCTGACCTTCTTTGCTTGACTCTTTCTTCTCCAGCTTCTTCTTCTGCAGCCTCCTCATCCATGTCCTCATCTTCCTTTCCTTCATGTATCTCCTGCCTCCCACACCAACATCTCCTCCTCGTTGTCTTCCAAAATAATGCCACTTCAGTTTCCCTCCCTCTCCTCCTCCACCTCATCACACCTTGTCACATTCATCCACCTCTTCTCGCTTCACTCCTCGTTCATCTGTTCCTTTCTCTCTGTCTCCCTTTCCTTTCTCCCTCACCGCCTCCTCTTCCTCCTCTTCCTCCCCCTTCATCAATCCCCTGCTCTGCACCACAGACAGCTGTGATATTTAGCGAGCATTCATCAGCATCAGCAGTAAACCCATCCCTCTTCAGGGCTTGTTGGAAATCTGTTGTATTGTTCGGCCTGTGCACCACGCTGTCTAGCAAGACGTTTCTCTGCTTGGGGCTACATTTCAGAGGAAAGCTACTTCAAATGCATTCTCAAATCGAAAAATGTCTCCCACGTCTCCTCCTGACCCATTCACAAATGTACGTCTTTGTGTTTACGTCCAGATGGGATCTTCCAATAAGGGAATGCGTGAGGTTGTGAGTCTTCCTGGTTGAACACAGCCTCAGGGATAACAGGGAGCTGTATTCGTTTATAAGACTGATTTTTATTCTTTGGTGTAATTTCCACTGGAGATGGAGGTGGCAGGTCCCCCCACTGTCAATTTGAGGTTGATTTTCTTAATAAAATCTCCCTAATCAGTGTCCTCTGACTGTCCAGCTGTTAATATCCAGATGAGAGGAGACAGGAGCCGAGCAATATCTTGATATATTCGCCTGCAGTTATTGCAGAGCGCTCAGAGCAATAATCTTAATGAGCAGCAGCGAGTGATTAGCTGACACAGGCTACTTACAGGCTGCACTGTCTTGTTGGTGGAGGGAAAAAAAGAAAGATCTAATCCTATACTTTTATTTACAGTTAATATTCTCCAAAAAAAGAAGATGCCAGAATCAAACATCAATCGAAGGTGAAGTCATAAAGGTCGGTGCTCTTTGTAGCAAAGATGGAAATACTATCTACCATAAAGTATCAGGTCTCTATCAAGGAAACTGAACATGAGATTAAAAGAGTACTCCACTGACTCACGAGGGACAGTTTTAAAAAAGAAAAGATCAAAATCGATGCAGCACAACCAGAGATATCATCTTTTTTTATTCCACACATTCTTCTTCCTTGTCTCATACCCTGGAGTCTACATTACCCACAATGCAACTATGCCAACAGTTCAGTCAGAGATTGGGGTGTGTTATACTAGTAGCGGCTAACGTAGCCTGCAGCGGGCTGCAGAGGTCTGGTAAGATCACTTCTTTCTAACTCCACACCTCAAGTGACATCACCTGAGGACATTTATCAGACTTCACACAGCTCCCTCTGGAGACACTGAAGGCTTTATACTGTTTTCACACATGCAGTAGAACTCGCCAACACCTGGGAACACACGCTGATGTTGGATAATCAGTGGAGTTCACCTTTAAGTGAGGCACAGGTGTTAATTATAGGGGTGATACAGCCTTTAATTTGTTATGTATCTTACCATTACATCATTATTATGGAAAGCAAAATAAACGGTAAATGGATGCTTTTCTACCTTAACGGACAGGTGTAAGAACCTCTCATTCACACTCGCCAAAGTCTTCATCCTCTGGGGACCATGAGTGTCTGAACATCGACATCCATAGAGCCATGCTGCTAACATGGCTAAAAAAAAAGTGCTGTAACAAGAACTGGAGACAACTACAACAAAAGACAGAAGGGGAACCAGGAGGAGGTTGAGGAGGTTGAGAAGAGAATTTTAAAAAAGCTGAGACGAGAGAGGCAGATGAGGGGAGCTTCTGAGTCTGCCGGTGTGGATTTCTGCTGCGTTGGGAAAATGATGATATATGTAGATGTGGGAAAGCCAAGATGCCCGAGAGGCCTATTGACATCTGTATCGGGAATATATAGAGAGGTTTCTGGTAACCTGCTCTTTCCATTGATTTTGTGTCCTGGTAGATGTCATTTGATCTCAGCATCAGTTAGCAGAGCCCACCATTCAGACTCAGAGCATCTGTTCTATTCTGATCATCTGAGGACTTAAGTATTATTCTATTTAATATTATAAAATGGTTATGGTTGTCTGGTTCGAGGCCTTTAAAAGTGGTAGTGTAAATATAATGATGTTTAGAGTATAGCATCACTGATTTTAGTTTCAACTTTGTTTATTTTACGTTTACTATTTACAGTATTTATTTATATTTATAGTCTAGTTCAGTGGCTGCCAGATGTTTTAAGCCACAGCGGCTCTTTGAAGGCAACGTCAGTGAGCAGCTGCTAGTCCAGACTGACAACTCTTGCACGCACTGACATGAAATTTGGTACAGATATCCATGGTATCTGGACGATGTATCCCACTGACTTTGGTGTTTGCACCACTTTTCCTCGAGCGCCACCATCAGGTTAACAATTGTGATTTTGAGGGAAATATGTTAACAAGTGATTCAGTTTTTCTCAATAACAACTGCTGGATGGATCGTGATGAAATGTGGTTCATCGTTCATGTTCCCCTCAGGATGAACTGTAACAACTCTGCTGATCCTCTGACTTTTCATCTAGCGCCACCACGAGGTTGACATGTTTCAGCTTTTAGTAAAATGTCTCAGCAACTATTATGGGATGGATCGTGATGAAATGTGGTTCATCGTTCATGTTCCCCTCAGGATGAACTGTGATAACTCTGCTGATCCTCTGACTTTTCATCTAGCGCCACCATCAGGTCGACATGTTAATGTGTCCAACACAAACACCTGCAGAACTACAGACGTTCCCATCAGCCTCAGCTGCTCTCTGTTCACTGCTAACTAGCTAATGTTAGCACACTAACACGCTAAACTAAGATGGTGAAAATTATAGCTGCTAAACATCAAAATGTTAGCATTGTTATAGTGAGCATGTTAGCATGCTGATGTTAGCATTCAGCTCAAAGCAAGTACAGTCTCACAGAGCTGCTAGCACGGCTGGAGGCTCCCAGTCTTGTTAGCTTGTGACCCTTTTCACAACCCCTCCCAACAGGTTACACAAGTCTGAGCGTCATTGCTTTATTTTAATAGCTTATAGACGCCTGAAGAAGTAAAAGCATCCAGTACTTTGAAAATAAAAGCAAAGATTTAAGAAAAGTCAGAAAAAATAACTATAATTTTGTGTTACAGAAATGTTTTTCCCTCTTCTCTCTCGACCCCTCAGATTCATCTTGAGATCCAGTTGGGAGGTCCTGGCCTGCAGGCTGAGGAGCCGCTGGTCTAGCTGATTCAAAAAGGGTTTTATGCCACCTTAATGACCCAAAACACAACTGCGAGAGGAGCAGCACAGCCCACCAGACGTGGAAGATTTGGTTGAGGGAGTGAAAACATCTGAGTAATTCAGACATTTTCATCAGAGCTCTATAATGCACTATCCCACTAAACTACATTTCAAAGCTATTTTACTGGGAATATTTATTTACTTTTATAAAAGGGGAAAGGAGAGCAACAGTACATCTGTTTGTTCATTGTAGGAGCACGTCACATCTCTACCACCTTTAGACGCTCTGTTATTTTCATCTGGGTCACTTGGGGAGGGGAGTCTGGCATTGCTTACTCCTCCCGTTGATTTGAGCCTCCTAATGGATTTCATTGGACCTCCAATGATTCCACATTAATTTTTCATCAGCCCTCCATTTCCTGCCTATATCGCTGGAGAAACCTCAGCAGCACCATCACTGCTGCTAATGCTGCTGTCGGATTACTGCAGGCGGGGGAGAGGCTGTGTGCTGGAGAGACTCGGCTATAAAGGAAAGGAAGGGAGACGTGGAGGAGGAAGATGGATAATGAGAGAAAGAGAGGCAGATAGTTTTCATAATCAAAGGCAGCACACTGGGGAAACTCTGAACCACCCGTAGAGCATCTAATGAGTTGAATTTAGTCTATTGATTCCACCAGGAGCCTGCTTTTCCACTGCAGGGCCAAGCTGGGTAACACAATAAACATTAACACCACGAGAACACACAGTCTGTCCGAAACGTGTCAAATCTGAGATCACAAGATAACTAATCGGATGACAAATGTTTGCTTAGATATGAAAAAGAATCAGAGAAATGTCGCCATGCTGGGGGTTTGATGGAAACCATGCTTTCATATTTGCAGCTCCACTTCTCATCTCAGGGAAATGATGCTAAAGCACAAGGTGGTATCTGACAGACAGCAAAGAAAAGTCTGTGTTCTGGACTGATGATCATATTCAGCTATTTCTTTTAACTGGGATTAAAGTCGAGATGAAATGAAACTGGTGTTTTTAACCCTTTTAGATCACATCCCCGCTCATATTGTGCACCTTTATATATGCCCCCAAAAAAAAGACAAAAAATCAATTTCTTTGTATTCTTCCCGTAAAATAAAATATGACGTGTGCTTACGTAAGCTTGAACCAGCCAATTTCAACCAATAACATCATGACATCCACCCACCAATCAATCTTCAGCTTTTAGCGGCACAGAGGTAAGATTTACTTCCTCCAAGGACAAAATATTCATCCTCTCCCTCGTCTTCCTCCACCTCCTGCAGTTCGAGGGGTACGTCTGCTCCGCCCATATTTTAATGGATCAGTATCGGCTAAAAGAAGCCTTTCAAATGCTAATCCTTTCTTTACTAAACTCTACAGCTGCAACGGTTGTCGATTAGTCGATGGAAAGAATCAATTCGTCGTTTCAATCATTTTTCAAACATAAATGCGAAACATTGTCTGGTTCCAGCTCATTAATGTCTTTGTCATTTCTGACAGTAAATGAAGAGTCTTTGGGTTTTGGACTGTTGGTCGGACAAAAGACGCAATTTGAAGACGACACTTTGGGCTCTGGGAAACTGTGAGGAGCATTTTTCACAACATTTTAGACTAAACTATGAAAATAATCAGCAGATTAGTCAATAATGAAAATAATCATTAGTTGCAGCCCTACTGAACTCTGCTGTGTGTTGTTGCAGTGCTGCTCTCCTTAATGACAGCTTAGAGTCAGAGTTACTCTGTTCTGACGGAAACAAATCAGTAATTTCTCCTGTCTTGTATTGTGTTATACTGACGGGTGTTTCTGTTATTTTGTCTACCCTGTTTTATCAATGAAGATAAGCTAAAAAAAACAGAAACACGCAACACAGTTCAACAACAGCACAAACTACATCCTCCAACGTAAGATAAGACAGAACTTTATTAATCCCGAAGGAAATTCTTGAGATTGCTCAAAAATTACAACATACGAATAAAAACAATAGAGTCATAAATGTAAAGTGTATCAGGACTAAATGCTAACACCAGTGCCTAATTTAAAAAAGTAAGATATCTTTAGTAAAATAAATAAAATAGAAAAGTAATATTGCACACGATCCTACAGGTGAATCAACACGTCTCTGAAACATTACAAACTCCATGAAGGAGGATTTACTGCAGGACTGTTGGATTACACTGCATTTAGTTTTAGCTAGGTGTACCTAATAAACTGGACACTGAGTGTATAGTAATGTTGATTTTTTTGGTTGCAAAGTGCAAATTAAGAAACTGTAGAATTAAACAAAGTAAAATCAGTAGAAAAAATTATCTTATTTTCTAGCTACAAAGTAAATGTACCTGGCTGGTGACATACATCTACATCTATATGTTCATTTTCAGCACTAATTACACAAAGAAACGTCACATTACTCGCTTGAACCCACAGAGTCACGATTACAAGCAGAGTGCTGCAACACACAGGCTGCTTTAAGAAACTTAACACAGGAGGAAGTACCTGTGGCTTGTGAAAAAGCTCCGGCTCTCGTGTAGAAATGAATTCACTTAATTAACACAAGTGCAACAAATGAGCTTTCCACACTTTGCCACAGCGGTTCGGACACAAACTAGCAACACTAGCGGGCGTGAATGCTCCCTCGGACATACTTAGGCTTTGAGGTGACGTTTCTCCAGATATCTGTGTTAAGTGTGGAAACATTAAATCTGACTGCAGCCTGCTGTTTGACTCATCACTTTGCCTGCACTGCCCCCTGGTGTTCACACACGCCCTGTACTGAAGTCAGTTCAAAGTAGCAGATCAGACAGGGAGTGGACACAATAATGTGAACACCAGTGCAGGATAATGCAATCCAATGCAACACTACAAACTGCATTCTCAGCACCTGACAGAGGTGGTTTTTAGTCCTCAGCCTCTGTATTAGATTGCATTATATACAGGTTTGTGTACAGTACGTACAGATGTTCATTTTCCTCTTCATAGCATAAATCACTCAGTATTAAATGACTGTAGATTCAAGATTCTGTCTGATACACACATACATACATAACAATTTTGAAGAGAGGTTGAGTGTTAATTGCTTTTGGCCCAATATGTGTGATTGACATTTTAGTGACAATTTAACATTTTAGCTTGAATGCAATTAAAAATTGCAGCACTCACTGTTTGTTAGTATCAGTAAAATCCACAAATATCATTGTAGTTTTTAGTTATGTTGAGCCTTCTTCTTCTTACAAAACAAAATCTTTAAGGAGGTGATTTTATTTTTTATATACATTTTTTGTAGATAATATTTTATTTAGTCTTCTTAAATACTTACAACAAACAAACACTGCACTGATAGGTCTTGTCTTTAAAACAATTTTAAAGTATCAAATAGCTAGAAAATAAGATAATTAGCATTTTTCTACATTTATCTGAGAGCCTATCCTGATATTACTTTGTTTAATTTAACTTTTTACTTTAATCATCCTTTTATTTCTGTTTTTATGTATCTTACGTTCCTGGAATTGTTTTTATCTGTTTTATCATCGAATATAATGATTTTATATTTAGTTTAAACAAACAAACACTACACTGATATTTCTTGTCCTTTAAATTTCCCCTGAAACAAGCCGACGTTAGTCAACATCACTCCGATCGATAGATCAATCGTGACTGATATTTCAGGGTCACTTAAAGAAAAGGTATTACAGTAGCAGAGATTACAAGTTTCAGTCCAAAGCATTATAAAAAGGTACATGTGTGGATCATATTGTGTTTTTTAACTTATGGCAACTTGAGTATTTCCATGTCTTGTTACTTTCTACATTTCAGAGGCTAAATATTGTACTTCTTACTTTACTACATTTATCTGACAGTTACCTTTTATTTTAAAATGTTATGTAAAACAAACGGGATGAAATACATCACTTTAA
The DNA here is from genome assembly GCA_005408345.1 of Macquaria australasica. Lineage (NCBI taxonomy): Eukaryota > Metazoa > Chordata > Actinopteri > Centrarchiformes > Percichthyidae > Macquaria > Macquaria australasica. The sequence continues at coordinate 175,744 of SEMN01000661.1, read as the reverse complement.
AGATTAAACCAGTGGTTTCCAACCTTTTTGGCTTGTGGCCCCTCACAAAAACTCAGTGTCTGTTTGGGGCCCTTTGTCACGTGTCGGAGGTTCTAGCCCATTTAAACCAGACTGGGGCCAGCTGTTGTTTTAGAGGGACCAGTTAAATTTACTCTGAAACTAGGAGCTCAGAGAAGCCAAGTCAGACAGGTCATCTAAAGAAATAAAGTAGAAAGCAGAACAACGTGTCAACAACTTCACATTTATACTATTCGTCTGTTGTGGTATGACACAAAAAAACCCATAATATTCAGACAACAGATTTATGTTCACCTCAAACGGACAACGCACATATCAAAAGATACGTGACTTCCACATGTTAGCTATGTTTTTACTTGACATATGGAAATACATAAAGTACTACAAAGCTTCTGATACGGGTACAGTCCAGCACTGAACACTAACAACATTCACAGATCTAAAAGTTTATGTTCACATCAAAATGTATCAATACTTGACTTACACACTTTTATCTATATGCATTATGTACAAAAAAATAGCCTACAAGGTCCTACAGTGTTCTAGTTTCTTTAAGCTCATAACCAGTGGTGGAAAGCAACTAAGAACATTTACTATATACTATATTTCCATTTTATGTTACTTTATACTTCTACTTCACTACATTGCAGAGGCAAATATTGTACTTTTAAATCCACTGCATTTATTTGAAAGCTTTAGTTACTTTGCAGATTCACGTTATTAATACAAATTATAGTCAACAAATACCTTCTGGTCTATTATTATAGGTTATTATATAATATATATGATTCTGAAATGGTTCATTCTGCATAATGAATACTTTAAGTATAGTGTGCTACTAATACTTTTGTACCTTTACTCAAGTAAAACATTTGGATTTAGGACAGAGTATTTCTACACCGTTGTATTGGTAATGTAGATCAGAGTACTGCTCATTACTCATTATAACTTACAGCACAGCTTAAAAACCAAACAAGCAGCAGACCAGCAACAGCACCAGCACGCTGCCACACAACGAACAACCGACAGGACATCAGGTGGCTTCCTGATAAACACACAGCCACCAAGAGAAACTAGCGGGACAGACAGAGCGACAGACTCTGTTATTTGATGTCCATCCTTTCTTTCATGAAGATGAATTATCCATGTCACGTTTAATGCCCCACTGCGTTTGATTCTGATTGTGTTTGTCTGTTGACGCTAAGTAGGTAACTAGCTCTCTGCTGTTTGCTGTGAGGCCGGAGTAAAGACTGGCTGCTTTCACGGTTCACTTCAGAGTTTCTTTCTCCAGTGACTTGACCTGACGGTGACCGCTAATGATGCCAGCTTCACCTGTCTGCACTCAGTGGTGGAGAGTTACTAAGCTAAGCGACTGAAGCTGAACACCGAGTTTTAATTGTTCTTCTTTGGCTTCAAAAACATTTATTATGTCAGTTTTATCTTTGTTTAACTGATAAAACTTAAAGATATTCAGTTTACTATAAGACAGAGAAAAGCAGTGAACCCTTACACTGGAGAAGCTACAACTAGAAAATCAATTAATCGATTTCTGACTATTATCATTTAAGCTCTAGAAAAGACCCAACATGTTATCTACCTAATATACAGAAAAAAATGGAAGTAATAATATATACCTGTAGACAATTACAGTGTTTATGATGACATCTTAATTTAGAACATAATTCTCATTGTTTTATTCTGTTATATCAAAGAGAAAGGTGGAAAGTAACTACATATATTATCTGAGATACTTAAGTATATCCAATTTATGCGGCTTTATAATTCTACATTTCAAAGGCAAATATTGTACTGTTCAGTACTGTATTGTAGTTACTAGTTTTAATTTTGCATACAAAACATATGATCAAAGTATTAAATATGATTAAAGGCCCCTCAGACCCTCACAGGTGTCTTTAGTTGTGTTGCCGATCAGACCAATCAGATTGAAGCTCTGTGGGGATTTACATGAGGTCATCATGTACTTATAAGAGTGATAAAGTTGCAAATTGTCCCTGAAGTCCCAAAAAATAATCGTTTCATCTTGTTGCACATGATAATAACTCCATAATTTAACACTCTGAAAGGGGCCATTTTGCGTAATAAGTACTTTTACTTTTGATACTTGAAGTACATTTTGATTATAATACTTATGTACTTTTACTCAAGTAGAATTTCTAATGCAGGAGTTTTACTTGTCACAGAGTATTTTTACAGTGTGGTATTGTCTTCCACCATTGTAGAGTTTCAAAATCAGACATTAAACCACTGATTTAATGTGGTTTTAGCTGCAGTTATAGATGTAAAAAAAATTCGTTTTTTAAACTTAGTTCATATTTTACTCATTGTGATGCCAAAAAGTAGTAAATCTGGGCAGGAAGGCACCACAGGATTTAAGTGATCTGAAAGAAGAAAAGCAGTGATGGAAAGTAACTAAATATTTTAAGGTACTTGTACTTTAATTGAGTATTTCCATTTTATGCAACTTTATACTTCTACTCCACTTCATCTCAGAGGGAAATATTGTACTTTTTACTCCACTACATTTATTTTGACAGATATTTACTTGTTACTTTTCAAATTAAGATTTAAAATTAAAGAAAACAACCCCTAGGTTGGGAACCACTGGACTAAACTACAACCTCACTGTGTAGTTAAAGTAGCTCCACTGACCGACCGCTACATGCGCATTGATTCATCAGTATTAATAATCTAATAAAGTAAAATATAATATATAATTCCCAGAACAACAGTAATACTTCTGATCTTTTACTTAAGATTTAAAATTTAAATGAATGACTTTTACTTGTAATGGAATACTTGTACATCGTGGTATTGAGTACTTCTTCCACCGCTGAATAAAAGTGACATATTTCTAGAGGAAGTCCTAAAACATGTGGCATTAACTGTCAGCCAGGACATTTATTTTGGAAATGTCAATAAGGAGTTATATGAAATCTGTGGATGTATTTATAATTAGTAAGCCGATGAGTTCTTACAAAAAATAGTTTCTATATCACCTCCTGATTTAAAGCTGTGTTGAACTTCATTTGATTTTGTTGCCATTGTAGGCGTTAAACTCCTAATTTCAGTCAGCTGTACAGGTGTATATATCAAACATGCTAAACACGTATGTAACATACCTCATGATGGACAAATGACAACACACCATCCAGTCTTAGAAAGAGCATAAAATGTTTATTCCATTTTTCCAATACAGAATACATGTTTCTATGGCAACACGAAAACAGAACCAAACACGGAGTCTGTGTACAAAAACCGATTGTTGTCGTGGACTTGGACTTCACCTGGTCTGTGTGACGTTATCGGTCATAACAGCACACGAGTCTACATGAGACAGGGAGAGGGAAGTGGATATAAAAAGTAGTGTTTCTTTAACGTTGTATTGTACAAAACTGGTACGTTCATATGATCGTGTTTCAGTGTTACATGAAGTTACATAAGCGTGTCTTCATTTTTTCTCTGATCAGGTTTCAGGAGGACATGTGGAAGCTTTTCAGGCCAATCACCCTCACAGTTTCACCCTCTCCACGTCGGTTTTCTTAAGAACATAATTTTTCTTAATCGACCACATTCAAGAGATCCAGAGATCCAGAACCTCCAGGCCGAGCAACTTTCACTCCAACAACTAGGCTGCAAAAATGAGAACGCAGGAGAAGCTGCACGAGCAGCGGCGACGACGACAAAAAGACAAGTTTAAAGAAAATTAAAGGTACTTTTAAGACAGTAGGCTGGAAACGGAGCATCTCAACAAGCCATCTGTGAAAACAGTAGTTACCAGTGGTGGAGGAAGTACTCAGATCCTTTACTTCACTAAAAGCAGTAATACTACAATTTAAAAATACTCCATTGCATGTAAAGTTTGTCAAGTTGGAACTGATTCTATTATTTAAACTGTTGGGCCATTTAACCTGGAAAAATCTCCATCTTTTAAAGGCACTTCTGTCTGTTATTGAGTCCTAAACTCTTATTTTGCAGCGCAGTCAGAATATTTCAACCCGTTTTAATTTCAATCAACTTGTTTAAGAAGTGTTTTAGTTCATAAAGAGCGCCTGTGTGTTGAAACGAGAGAATAAGAAAACGGATTCCTGCACAAGAGTTTTGAATTGTTTTACAGAATTCTTAAAGGAAGTTGATTTATATTGAAAACAGATTGAAATATTCCCCCGACAAACAGATGTGGCTCACTTTTTTATAAAGAAAACTTTGACTCATTTCCATAAAAATGAATTGTTTCACAAGCTCATCGTATGTTTGAATGACAATCTGCTTAATAACTAGAAACTCTAGATCTAACTCTAAAACTATCCTTCAGTTTTATCAGTTAAACAAAGATAAAACTGAAATAATAAACGTTTTTGGAGCCAAAAGAAGAACGATGAAAGGTCGGTGCGCAGCCGCTAACGTTAAAGACCGCAAACCAGGCCGAAAATCTTGGAGTAGTCGTGGACTCAGACCTACATTCTGTGTTTTTTATCAACGCTTCTTATGTCTTATGTAAAGCTCTTTGGAATTGGACTTGTTGAAGATTACACCTTGGTCCTGAGGAAATTGTGATCCGCAAAATGTACTTTTTTTCTGACCTTTTATAGACCAAATGATTAATCAATTAATCATTTAAAAAGAAAAAATTCTGATAAATTGGTAATGGAAGTAACCGTCAGTTGCAGCCTGAGTCTTTTCTAATTGCAGACCATGTTAAACCATGTTCTTTAAGATCTAGATGTTTCGTGAATTTCAGCAGGTCACTTCCACTCATCTTGACCTTTACACGCTTGTGTTGTAAACAAATTAAATCACCAGAGTTGTGTCTCAGTTCACGTTCTTCTGTACTTCCACTTGCTACTTTAAGTGCTTAAGTGCGTTCACACTGACAGTTATGGCAAAACGCAGCACAGAGTCCCCGGATGGTGTTTAACTCATAACGGTCAGAGAGTTGAGTGAGGATCGCTGCACACTTCTCACCCTCAGCGGTCGCCATCTTGGCTACGTAGCGGAAGGGGAGGACCACCAACGTATGAAAATGGCGGCGGCGATTGTTACGATGAACACCGCACTTTAAGTAAAAGCACGTTCATTTTTATTCATTTTTAATAAAATTGAGTCAAGTGAGCAAACAAGCCGGCAGATATTTTGCCGTTAATGCTGCGCCCGGCTGCAACTCACCATTAAAAAGAAGAAGGAGAAGAAGAAGGGTCAAATTGTCATTTCCGGTAAGTGCACAACGGCCGTGTTCGATTTGAGACACTACCCTCAACATTCACGCACTACACAAGTACACAGTGTACACGGTGTACTACATGGAAGTGTACTAACAGAAGTATCTGAATTGAGACACAGTCAAACGTCTCCTTTAATTCATGATTAGTCCTCACATCTCTGAACAGTGAAGAAGCTGCTGCTGAAACACCATCTGATGCAACTTCCTCTTGAATTCTGACACATTTTCAAGCTCCAACGACCTTCATGCAGCTGAACGCAGCTTCGGTCTACATGAGGTTTAAACGTCTTCCATACGAACTGCGTACATTCTCGGTTAGTGCAAACAGCAACACGCGTTGTCGTGGGTAAAAAGCTGCCGAACATCTACGTTTCACTGAACTGTCACACACCTACAACACTCGTTCCCATGACAACAGATAAAGTCCATGGCCGCCATCTTAATGTGTGCAGAAGTTTTTATTTTATTTCTCTAGCCTCTAATTTTTCATTCATTATCATCTGGGTGGGGAAAAGCAGTTTTAAATCTGTGTTTTTGTCTGTAAAATATTTTCTTGGCACAAACATTCACTGAACATTGAAGTTAAAAAATTAAAGACCAGTTCAGTAACATAAATCCCACGAGATTAGTGCTGAAGACAAATCTTTTGGAGCAGTTCGAAAAGATTTTGGGAATGCCTGAGGTGAGTTTGATTGTAATTACAACCCATGTGTTGTTTGTATATTTCTAGAGGTAATTAAAGAGCTTCTGAGGGCCCCTTAAAGTTGATGCAATTACTTGAAACTCGCATCAATCCTTCCGATTTCTCAAAAGCACATCATCATCAGAGACAGATGATCGAGACATTATTGAGGCTAAAGTGAAGGCAGGTGGAAAGAACCAGCAGCCTGGATGGATAAGAGATGGATGGATTGATGTATTAAAATTGAATAAAAGTCAGTATACAATATAAAATCCGAACCAGTAATACGATCAGACCTCACCGCCTGAAGCATCTCAAGTGACGACAGGTTACTGAAAGGGAAGCATCCATTTTTAGACGCACAGAATAGAAGTTTTTTTTCTTTTCCTGCATGCAACAACAGACCAAACACACGCACGCCTTCCTGAACGGAAGAAGAAACTGGAATGGTTCAATTCTTAAAACACTAGCTATGTAAAATATACAGTCACAGGGGAACAGGTCTCGCGAGTAGAGTCCAGTAGAGACCAGTAGAGGAGACAAACTGGACAAGGCTGAGACAGACTCAGCTGCCATCCCTTTCCCATTCAGTTTACAGTACAGTCACTTTGTATAAAAACCTCCCAGTCCCACGTATATTGGATATACACAACAACTTGGTAAATTCCGATAAAAGGAAAATAGAAAGACAAATAAAGTAAACGAGCATAAAAAAACAAACTCCTCAGATTTAGTGTTGTATGTTGCAGCGAGTTTGTGCAGCAGGCCTGTACATTTACACCCTCTCTTCTCATTAGACCGTTTCAACCCACCATGTGAAATCATTCGTATCCGTCAGAGGGAGACGTACAGTGATCAATGAGGAATAGAGTAGTGTACTTTGCTGTGTTTCATATTTAAGATACTGAATAAAACAATAAAATGCATCTTTCTATAAACAACATGGAAGTATTTGTAGTCGAGTTTCCTCTGTGTGTGTGTGTGTGTGTGTGTGTGTGTGTGTGTGTGTACTCTTCAGTGTTATAATCAATTAGTGTCATTAACGATCACAATAACCATGTGCTCCTCGTCTATATTACCCACTGTCCTCTTGGCGGCTTGCAGGTATTGCTGTGAGAACACTCCAGGGGGGAAGGCGTACAGCATCGCCCCAGGCCCCCCCTCTTTAACGGCGGGCAGGCTCACGACTCCAGCTGCTTCCTTGTTACGCAGGTAGGTCACCAGGTGGCGAAGCAAGCGCACCTGCAGCCCCGGCTCGGGGGCGGGGGCCTGGCGGTCGATGGGGCCCTGGAGCGCCAGCAGGATAGCGAACCCGTCGGGCCGGCCGAGTTTAATGCGGCGCGACACCTCATCCAGCCGGGTCTGGTCCATGCGGAGCCTCTGGACGATCTTCAGCTGGCTGGGCTGGTTCTGGCTCTGCAGCTTCAGGCTGTCCTTCATCATCGTGTTGAAGAACGAGGAGCCCCCCTCCAGCATGTACAGGTCCGTGGGAAAACTGCTGTTCTTCAGGGCAAAGAAGCCGTGCCACATTTTGGAGAGCGAGGCCTGGGCGAACTCCGACAGCGTGCTCGGAGAGGAGGAGGTGTGTGTGTCGGTGTGGATCGCGGGAGAGCTGGCGGCGATGACCTCGCTGCTTCGATGGTGGTGATTGTTGAGGTGCTCGCCGGTGGACCTCTTGCTGTGGTGGCGGCCAGATGGTGGATCTTCTTCGTTGGTGGCAGGGTGTCGCCCCCCTGCGCCGCTGTCAGGGGAGTGGTCTCTTGGCTCCGTGGTGGAGTCGGGAGCTCGAACCCGTGCTCGGTCTGGGCTCGCGTCAGGAGAGACGGCCCCTCCCTGACCTCGAACCCTCGACCTCCCCCTCTCCTTCTCCCTCTCTCTCTCCCTCTCCTCTGCAGGCCTGTCGGTGGACAGACTCCTGCTCCTCCTCCTGTTCCTCCTCTCCTCCCTCTCCTTCAGCCACCGCTCCCTGCTCCTGCTGCGGCTCCTCGCTCCTCTCCCGCTCCTCCCAAATGCTTCCACTCCTCCCGCTCTCCTCTCCAGGCTACGGGTGGGGCTGGTGGGGTAGTCTCTCTCCAGCAGGGCCCTCTCTCTCTCCCTCTGGGAGAGCAGGCTGTGGGAGGGCGGTGATGAGCGGTCCCTGGCTCCCCTCAGCTCTCGCTCCAGGCTGCGATGGCGGCTGTAGGTCTCCCCGAGGAGGTCATAGTGGGCGGGGGGAGCAACAGGGGGCTGGTAACCAGGAGGAAACGCCCGAGAGGGACTCTCCTCCACTTTAGCGAAGTCCACCCTCAGACGCCGCTCCGGGCCACCTAAAGGGAACCCCCTCATCTGAGTGCAGGCGGCTTGGGAAGCGTCCAGACTTTCATACTGAATGTAAGCAAAGCTGTCCCCCTTCACATAGTCGATGTTCCTGATGCTTCCGAAGCGGTCGAACTCCCGAGCGAGGGCAGCGAGGGAGTTTCCCGGCCCAAGGCCGCCCACCCAGAGCCGTGTGGTGGGGTTCGCTTTGCCATAGCCAATCTTTATGGGGTTGCCGCCGATGAGCCGTCCCTGCATGGCCACTTTGGCTCGGTGGGCCATGTCTAGGTTCTGAAACTTCACAAAAGCATATGCCCCCCCCTGTCCGCGAGCTGGGCGTTTAATCACAACATCCTCAATGATGCCGTACTTGTCGAAACCCCTCCTTAGTTCTGCTTCTGTAACATTACCATCCAAATTTCCAATAAAAAGGTTGCTGGTCGCCCTCTGGTCATCCTCAGGTTTTAAATCCTCCACTACTGGCATCGGAGGGAAGCCGTAGGGCCGGCCCCTCTCATCCAGCATGCCATAGTAATCCAAAAGCCTCTCCCTCTCTCTGCTGAGCCCCAGGGTCTCCAAGGCGTAATGTCTGGCTCTGATGTCTCTGATGTTGCTCACCCCGGGGCCCGGCGGGGACAGGGAGCGCTGTCTGTAGGGGTACGGTGCGTGCAGAGGCAAATAACCGGCGTCCGGCGGCGTGACACTCCGCCTCCTAACGTACATGGGTTCAATTTTAAGCTGTCGATCACCCAAAACTAACCTGGAGGATTTGGCGTGCCTGGCCTCTTTGGCGTCCTCGGGGTGCCGAAAGTTGACGTAGGCGATCCGGCCCAGCTCCGGCGTGTGCGACAGCTTCACGCTGACGTCCCCGAACTTTTTGAACTCGTGGAACAGCGCGTCCTCCACGTCCTCGTCCGAGACCTGCGAGCCGAGGTTGCTGATGAGCAGCGTTTTGTACTCCAGGGTGCCCGGCCTGGCGGCGGGGAGCTCCGCAGCCGTGGTCCTCAGAGGCGGCCGACCGAGGAGGCTGAGCTCGTGTCGGTGGTGGAGCTCTTCCCGGAGCCGCGGCTTCTCCCGGTCCCTGCTGCGGCTCCGGCGGTGATATCCGCGGCTCTCCGCCAGCAGCAGGGCCAGCGGCGGCGGCGGCGGCAGCTCCTCTCTGCGCGCACTCTCTCGTTCCCTTTCCCGTATCCGTTTAGCGACGGCCCTGGACGGACTGGGCTCTCTCCCGGCCTGCCTCTTCATTTCCAAAGGATGATGGAGCTCAAACTTCTCGGCGCCTGCAACGGGGATCCGGCCTGGGGGCGAGTTCCAGGGGTGTTAGCGACGACAGCTTCGGCTAAGAAACGCTCCCACTCCGGACGCTGAATACTTGCATATATGTCGAAGAAAAAGGGCAAACTCGTTTAAAAACATGTCAGCGTCGGGGGCTCTGCACCTACGCCGCCATCTTGGACAATAGGAATGTGCGCTCTCCGTTTGGAGGGCGGGGCCTGCCGTCATGACGCGCCACGCCGAGGTGCGTTACTTCAACGTCACGTTGCTGCTTTCAGTCTGTTTTATACCCATAAACACAAACGGTGTCAAAGAAGAGTGAGATGAGACTTTACTTTATAAACTACACGAACAACGTCTTGAAATCCTCTTTTTAGTCCAAATATTTTTCCTTTTCTCCTTTTTCTTGTTTTGTACAACTGTGTTGTGGTGTTGAGGAAACTGGAAATATTCAGTGGAAGAAGTGTCACTTAGGTAAAAGCAGCAATGTCACAATTTAAAAATGCTCTAGTAAAAGTTACTTAAGTAAAATTAAGGAAGTATTATCAAAAAATGTACTTAAAGAATCAAATATGCAGAATGGCACCTGTCGTCGTTATGAAATTATATATTCTGATAATGGATGGAAGGATATTGGATCGTTATTGTTATTACTGCTGCATTTATGTGTAAGCAGCATTTTGATTTGAACTTTTTTACATACTGTTGGATCATTTATTTATTTAATGTATTTAAAGTTTTGTATGTTAAAAGCTGATTTGGTTTGTATGCAAATTTCAATTTGTAAAGTCAGATAAATTTAGTGGAGTAAAAAGTATGAAGTAGCATAAAATGTCAATAATCAAGTAAAGTACAAGTACCTCAAAATTAAGTACGGTACTTGAGTAAATGTAGTTAGTTACTTTCCACCACTGGACATACTGCAGCTTGGAGGCTGGAAATGAAAGGGTATTTGCTGTACTGATGTGATGTTATATTTCTTAAGACTTTGACATCAATATATTTATCTTTTTTCACACCGTCACAGCTGGATTATATAGCCAAGGCTGCAACTAACAATTATTTTCATTATCGAATAATCTGACGATTATTTTCATGATAAATTGATTGTTTGGTCTATAAAATGTAAAAAAAAAAAAGAGCTCAAAGTGACGTCTTCAAGTTGCTTCTTTTGTCCGACCAACAGTCCAAAACCCAAAGACTCTTCATTTATTGCATAAGTGACAAAGACATTTAATTGCCAATTAATTTTCTTTCTTTCGACTAATCAATTAATTGTTGCAGCTCTAAAATAGTCAGTTTATAGTCCAGGAAATCTGACATCCTATCCAACATTTGTTATGGGTTTATGATGACTCTTTTCAATGACTGGCTTTGTGGTTGTGTTTCTATACGTTTGTGGCCCAACAAACTATTATTTTATATTATAAATAAAATTCAGTTTCATATTAAACTGTCTTGTGGGAAATTAGGCTGTTTCCATCCATATTTTCAAAGAAATGTGTTTTTAGTAGTTCAGGCGTTTGGATCTTTGACGCTGTGACCTTAAAAAGGTCCAAGCTAAAAGAAAATATATTAAAATATTTGAATACAGAAAATGATTGCACAATTTAAATGCCTGAATTTCCCTTCGGATGAAGTTCAAATCTATCAGTTTTTAGACAATATTTCATTTACCAAGAATTATTTGGAGTAAACACATTTTATTTAAACACAACTGTAATGTTTAAGTAAATCATAGCAGCCTCTACTCCAGATGGACATTTTTCACATTTTAATGAAAAAGTAGAATAGTACAGTTGTAACAAATGCCTGGGCCTTACATGAAAAGGTCAACGTGAAACAACAGCATATTTTAAGTTTTAATTTCTTATATCAAGTCTCATCAAGCTTCACAAACTTTTTTTTTTTTTTTTTTAAATCAAGTACACACCATCAAATAATAAAAGATCTGTCCCTTCTGAATGACACCACAGTCCAGGGTGGGGGGCCGGGAGAAGTGTTCACCTGTCCAGTGTTACCTGTCACTGCAACACGTGGAAGAAGAAAAAAAATATAGTAGATATATAGACAGATAGTAGTTTCCCTCCATGTTCTTGCACAGCTGAATTTGTGACGTAGGTGAGGCTGAGTGGGATCAAACATTTTGAGTTCACCCCTCCAGTCAATTTCCTTATTTTTATTTTAAATTTCAAAAGTCCTATTATCCAACTCCTGACTGGATTATACTGCAAGTGCATCCCAGCACTGCTCAGCAGCAGGAGGCGGACAAGCAGGAGAGCTGCAGCGCATTTCATGAGTTACAATGTTCACAAGACGTACGGCAGCACTACAGAAACCATCTGGGATGTTCGGACCAAAACAATGCAGGGAAACAATAACCACCTAGCAGAAATGAAAGAAGGTAAATCTTTAAAAAAAAAAAATATCCTCAATAAATATTTTACCTAAATATTTCTTACTTTGCTGACAGAAGGAACTTGTGTACCTTCCTGTGTCAAAGCCGAGCCAAATGTTGTTTAACATAAGTCACCCATCCTCCACGGCCTCGTGAGTATTTATGCATTTTTCTGGGAGAAGAAGCTGATTTGCAGCGTTTAGTCAGTGGGTTACTGGCTGTTGTCCTGCAAACAGCTTGAATCTAACAAGCGGCAGGAATGAGAACATAAACAAGTCTTTCATTTACATCTTTTTTAATAACTGCACAATTTGTTTGACTGTGACTCGGTCGGGATGTGGGTGACTGTTAGCTGTAAATGGTGGAGGTTAAAGGGGGGATGGTGTCTCTACAGGAGAGTGGTCACGGGTTTTTGTTTTTTTTTTTTACATGAACTGAGGTTCATCTGAACATTCACATGCTCAGATGTACAGATGTGATGATTCCTCCTGTTCATACTGGCCATTAAGAGATCCCTTCCTAATGTAATTACCAAAATAGACAGTCCCTTACTGTGCAGTTTAAAGTTTATCTGAAACTAATATGAGGCTTTAGCAGTCTGAGTTAGACAAATCAAGCGGGCATCTTCCTGCAGTGAATTCATTGCAAAAAGAGGGAATTTCATGCTAAAATTTTTTTATTTTTTTTTAAAGTCTAACTTTGGATGATATCCACATGATTTGTCTTGAACTGTTTTTGCACAGCAGGTGGATTTTGTCCTCAATCTCTCACATTGGGATCACATTAGAAAGGGATCTCTGGTCTCGTATGGACGGGAGGATCTGCAGCGACTCATAAGTCTTTAATTATTGTACATGTGGGGCTCTGGTGGTCATTCACTCATCCTCTTTGGCAGGACGTTGTGGAAATTAGAGAAATTAGAGAGACACTACAGGAAATTAAAGACATTCTTCAAAACATGATGACTTTCCAAAAAAGCATCTTGGCATTAAGATTTTGTCCTGTGAAATGTTTTAACTACATAAGCAGAAAACCTGCTCAGGTGTCCCCTTTAAACCGGTGGTCCTGTGCTGTGAATTCCTCCCCGACCTTTCATCCCATGACTGTTGCAAACACCGTTCATCCCCCTTACACCTGATTTAAAAGTATAGGACTTCAGCCTCACATGTATACATTCATATCTATACTTCTGAATCAGTGTAGGACTACCAGATGACTGAGACAAACACGTCAGACAAAACTCCCCTTTTCTCCTCTCCTGGTCCTCCTCCTCCTGCCTGGATGGCAGTCTGGTCCAAGTCAAGTCCAAAGTGGTGTTTTTGTTTGTTTTTGTTCCTCGTTACAGATCTGTCCGTGCTCTGGCGGCTGCAGGGGCGTACTTGGGCATGAGCTCTGTGATTTTGCGGATGAAATCGGACTTTTCGGCGCAGCCTTTGCAGGACTCGCCCCACTCCTCCAGAATCTTCTTCAGGTCCTTCACTTTAAGCTTCTTCAGGTCCACTGTGGTCAGGTCCAGCTGCTTGTCTACACGGGACACACGAGAAAAGACACTCAGTTAGGACTTGGCAGTGTTGTATAAAGTACCTGAAAGCCACACTTGAATAAAAGTACAAGTATCTCATCAGAAAATGACTTTGGTAGAAGTTAGAGTCACCTGTTGTAATATTACTTGAGTAAAAGTATTTCCTGTACTTAAGTATCAAAAGTAATATTCTGATATTAAATGCACTTAAGTATTGAAATTAAAAATACAAGTAAATGCTGTTAATAAAAAAGCAGTCAGAATTTTGTGAATTATGACGTAGTAACGATGTAACGAAGATGCTTACAGGAAATGCATCGGAGTAAAAGTACACATAAATTTAGAAAATGTAGTGGAGTAAAAGTGAAAGTTGACAGAAATATAAAAACTCAAGTAAAGTACTGATACTTCCAAAAAATACTTAAGTACTGTAACAAAGTATTATTACTTCGTTACATTACACCACTGGGACTTGGTCACTGTGATCTTTAAAAGGCCCCTGTGGAGTTTTTAACCTGCAGTAGCGTTTTGTGTAACTCGTGCACAAAATGTTTTGAGAGAAATGCATTCAACAGGTTTGTTAGATCTCGAGGATTCACACAGTGAGTTTTGTTGAGTGTAAACAACTTTGTTTACAAGAAAACTCCACAGGGCACCTTTAATGCATTTGCTCATTTTTGTCATCTTCTATCAATTCTACAGCCCAGTGTCTACATATGCTACTCAAACAAATTTAAACAGAGAAACTCCCAGGGTATGAGGATGAAAGACAGCAAGGGGTGAGGTTTTATTGTATACACAATGCTTATGACTTTTGGCAGTTCCTCCTTTACAACATCAGGAGGATTTGCTCCTTCCTCACCAGGGAGGTGGCCCAGGTGCCATCAGACCTCCGCAGCTAGAGGATGCCGGTGTGGATGGATGGGTCTTACTGTAAGTTTGCCTACATAACGTAACGTCACATACTTTCTTATTTTAACCCAAACATGATCTTAAACCTAACCAAGTAGTTGTGTTGCCCAACCCTCAGGTGACGTTAGTTGGTGATCAACCATGTGAATAGATGATAACAGCCTTCTGAACCCAGGTGGGGCAGGCCCCTTCTAACTCATACCTATGAGGCTGATAACCACTGATAACGCCCTTTCCAGTCAGGTGGCCTGTGTGAGTCTGGATCTTATGGTTTGGACAGTTGGAAAATATGGCTGTGAGAGTTGTAGTGAAGTTGTTTTTAAATAAAAAGGAGATAACGTTTTTCCTCCTCACCGTATTTCAGCTCACAGATCTGAGTGTCCTTCTTCTTCAGCTTCTCACAGATCTTCTCCACAGGGACGTGGTAGCTGAGAGGCTTGGACACCTCGTTGATGATCTTGGTGGCTGCGTCACTTGTCGCTCCGATGTAGTAACACTAGACATGCGAAATGGGAAGAAAGATCTAATGTGACTGTTTTATAGGGTTAACCATGTATAAAGGGTCTCTGAGTTTCCCTGTTTCATTCGCTCACCATAACCAAACAATATGGAGGCTTCACAACAAGAGCTCATGGCGCTCTCACACCTGTAGTTCAGTTTATTTGGTTCAGACCAGCGGAGAAAAAAAGATCTATTGGTGCCCTTAAGTTCTGGTCCAGTTCATGTTCACACTGGCTTTTTAAAAAAGGAGTAATTACAATTACACTTAATACACTTAGAGACTTCCGGCTCATTTCACTCAGTTAAGAACCTTCCTGAGCAAAAAAATAATATTCCACCACAGCCTAATTCACATACAGGTACACTACGACTGTCTACAAAAAGAAACATGCCCAAAGGAGGTACAATTTTGGTTTCAACTATCCTAATCTGTAGTTTACTTACAAAGCGGTTCTCTTTGCCTTTAGCATCTCTGCAGCTCTTTGTGAGGGCCTTCTCGATGTCTGCGCTGTGGAAGTTGACGTTATTGTCCTTTAGTGACTCGTAAAACTTCCCGAGGAAGGTGACACACACTGAAACAAGGAGGGAAATGCATATTAAATTACTTTCCAGAGGCAGCGACTGCAGGACATTTTAACCTGACAAGAGCCATTAGTCAAACATTGTGTGATTTTTGTTTGCAAGTCTTTCTGAAGCTACTTAGCTTCGGTTACATTAGGTTATATAGAAGTGATCGTACAGTAACAGCTGCTGATCCTCTTCAGGCACTAACAACAAAGACAAGACGGTGTTCATTTCCTGTCCTGAACACACAACCTGGTGGTAAACGTCTACCTGCCATTAGTCTTTTCTTAACGTTGAACAGACACACACAACAATACTCTTTTTCCTGAGTTTGACACTGTTGTTTCCTACAAGAAGTTAACGTTTGTCTCTTTACTTTTGTAGAAAAACAAATTGGTTAAATAAACCTTAATACCGGAGGCACCTTCAAAAGTGGGTTGAAACTGGACATAACTCAATATAATATCTAGACCTGAAACAGAAAATGAATCGGCACCCATTTTGATATTCGATTAAATCATCTGTCTTTTTTTTTTTCCACCAAAAATGCCAAATATTAACTGCTGCCATCAGCTCAAATGTGAGACGTTGCTACGGTTCTTTGTCATATATGACAGTAAACTCTTTGAACTGTTGGGCAAAATAAGCTATTTGAACATGTCACCTTGGACTCTGGGGAATTATAATCTTTTCATTTCGTTCTGACATTTTACAGACGCTCAATTACTCAAGAACATAATCAGCAGATTAAAAGATAGCGTTTTATTTAATGTGAATCTTATGTAAGAAGAATTAAGATTACAGGCTCATCCTGACCTGCAGTCCCGCAGGTTGATGGTAGCTGTCCTCATTATGCAACACTGAGCTGGGGTTTCTGTTTCCTGTGTCCTCACGAAAATGATCCTGCTGCTTACTACGTAACTGAAGTGGGACCTGGGCTGTGGGGGTCGTGGACCTGGGCTGTGGGGGTCGTGGACCTGGGCTGTGGGGGTCGTGGACCTGGGCTGTGGGGGTCGTGGACCTGGGCTGTGTGGGTCGTGGACCTGGGCTGTGTGGGTCGTGGACCATCTCCAGGTGGGTTTTAAGCTGGTCGCAGGACTTCGGGACTAGCTGCTGGCTTTAGGAAATGTCCCCTTGAGAACCGCGTGGAGACGTGCGAGCATCATGAAAACACGCGTTACACCAACTCCAGCTCCCGTCGCCACCAGCCTTTTCTGCACTTTGCAGAAAGCTACCGGACATTTCTGCTTTGTGTCATATAGTAAAAGTTACCGCAGCTAACCGCAGCTAACCGCAGCTAGCACCCGCACCTACCTTCACAGTCTCCGTCCCTCAGGGCTTCAGCGGGGCCGGGCACCAGGGCGAGCAGGGCGAGCAGGACGGCCACCGACCACCCGCTCACACACAACATCTCGGCTCGAACCGCTCAGACGGGGAACTCGGATTCAGTCGCCGCTTCAGGAGCCGGGACCCGGACTCAGAGTCTCTCCGCTGCGGACGCCGGTAAGAGAGCACGCAGGCGCCTTCCAGCGCCACGTCACACTATGCCGGCACCTTATTGGTCAAGAGCTCCGACTCTTCCTGTAGTCTTCCACGCACTTTCTTCTGATTGGACGAAGGCGGAACATTCCGGGAACAACGTCCAGTTGGCGCCGTCTGATTGGGCCACGTGCTCTCAGGAAGCGTTTGCGTTTCCTAGAATAAGAATAAGAGCCGTGTTTCTTATTGTAAGTGTAGTTTTTAACTTCTCTTTACTTAAAAACAAAAGCCCACAGTTCATAACAGAGAAACTAAATGAACTCACAGTTGCAGAGAAAACAGGGAAAAACAGACAGAAAATAAACGAGTAAGAATAAAGGGCCAGAGGTGGGCTGTGTGCTTCTTACAGGTCAGAGGAGGATTTTAACTGACCACCCAGGGATGTCACACAGTCAAAATACCGTTTTCAGGTAAGTATCTCAGCTCTTTTGTTTTCTGGAGAGTTCACAGAGGTGAGGCAGAATAATGTGAAGAACTGAAGTCTGGGTTGTTCAGAGAGCAGCAGGATGAGGCTGTTTGGACTGAAAGATGTAAACTGGAGAGAAGTGTGGTCTCTACTGCAAAGAATGTTCTTTTAAATCGAGTCGTAGGTTTTATCCCTTCATGCAGCTGCAGTCTGGGATAAATGGTCCAGCTGTGGCCATCAGGGAGCAGAGAAACCTGCAGAGTAACCTGCAGAGTAACCTGCAGAGTAACCTGCAGAGAAACCTGCAGAGTTAGCAGAGTAACCTGCAGAGTTAGCAGAGTAACCTGCAGAGTAACCTGCAGAGTTACCTGCAGAGTAACCTGCAGAGAAACCTGCAGAGTTAGCAGAGTAACCTGCAGAGTTAGCAGAGTAACCTGCAGAGTTACCTGCAGAGTAACCTGCAGAGTTACCTGCAGAGTAACCTGCAGAGTTAGCAGAGTAACCTGCAGAGTTAGCAGAGTAACCTGCAGAGTTACCTGCAGAGTAACCTGCAGAGTTACCTGCAGAGTAACCTGCAGAGTAACCTGCAGAGTTACCTGCAGAGTAACCTGCAGAGTAACCTGCAGAGTTACCTGCAGAGTTACCTGCAGAGTAACCTGCAGAGAAACCTGCAGAGAAACCTGCAGAGAAACCTGCATCGTCACAAAACACCACTAGTACACACCACAGCTGCCTGTGAAAGGCTTCATTTATACAGCAAACACAAAGGCAATTCAAAGTGGAAAAAACTGAATAAAATCAATTAAGATAGAATAAAATGAGATTTAAACGTTGAAATAAAACATATAACACATAAAATACAAATGGAATAGAGCAGAAATACAGGAGGGGAATAAAAGTGTTGTTATCTTGGCGAAAAGGTCCCATCTGACCCCCCCCCCACAGTTTACTCTGCTTAATAGAGGTGTAGGTTTTACCTCTTTAACTCTGGGAAGACATTAAGACTTTCATATTTAATATTATTATGCAAAACGTTTGCTTTATTGTTTTTTCTACGTGATAAATATGATTGTTTTTCTCTAGAAATGTAATTCTTATTATGGAAAATTTCACATTTGCTGACCAAAGAAAAGCATCCATAGAGGAAATCTGTCAAAACATTTACATTTGGAACATTTATCACATTCTTATCTAGATGTGTCCTCTTGCTTATTCCGTTTGTGTGTTGTTGTTTTACAATGCTTGTGTTTTATTTATTCCTCCTCGTTTTGAACCATATTGCGCTTCTCCGGTATCATCACTTGATGGGGCTGTTGCCTTGTCTGTGTTTTGGTTTCAGCAAGTCAAGAGGAAAAAGGTATTTACACTTAGTTATGTGTTTTCTCCCCATTCTACACTTCTTTGGAACAACAGGGTTCTTACTGTTAATAAGAAATGTGATCGTGCCCTTTGACCCCCTGGTGTGGTCTGTTCAGTAATCCATCCAAACTCAATGTCATCATATTGGACACTTGCAGAGGTGGACAAAGTACTTTACCTGGGTAAAAGTACAAGAGGATTAGCATCAAAATATACTTAAAGTACCAAAATACTCATTATGCAAAACGTTGAGTTTCAGAATGATATACTGTATATTATATAGTTTGATTATAATTATTAATGAATGAATGTAAGCATGTATATTAGCGCCTCATGGTGTATTTCCTGTCTTGAAACAGCTGTCAGGTCAGAGTGGTGGAGCAGGAGTGAAGTAAAACCTGTTACTCCACCGCTGGACACGTGCTGGGAGCAGGGTGACGTCAGGCCGAGCTCCGGTGGGCTGTGACGTCAGCGGGCTGCGTTGTTGCCGAGTCACTGCGACGGTTCGACTGTAAACACGGGCGACGCCGGTCCGCCCCGTCCGCTGGTTCCGCTGGTTCCGCTCGGGACCGATTCCGGGAGACGTTTCGATAACGGCACGGCTCGAGCTCTGGCGGAGACGCCACGGAGCCGGCCACTCAGCCCCTTTAGCTCGCCTTAGCTGTCGCTAGCCTCGCTGGCTGCTCGACACCCAGGGGCCTGTTGTGGGGGGGCACCCTGTAGGCCCCGGGTATATCTCTCTGTACTGCGACCGGGATCTCCTGAGCCGTGAGTACCACCTCCCGTGTTTTAAAGGCTCCGGGCGGTTTAAAACGACGTCCCGCGACCAGCTAGCCAGTTAGCTTAGCAGGGGGGTGGAGGAGGTGGAGGAGGGGGTGGAGGTTTACTAGCAGCGGCTCTACTGTTGTGGCCGTGGGTTTGTTGAGGGATTAGTGGGTTTAACTAGCAGTTCGTGTGGCTCCACCGGCCTGTCACTCACAGAGTCACCAATCAATATGTCGGACTCTGTCTGAAGGTCCTTGTTCCCTGGAAACTGGTCTGTAGTCCAGTAGGGACCTGGTAAACCTCCAGCACACCTGCGTGATAATCCTGTGTTTGTGTCTCAGCTGGGCGGCTGGTCAGAGCGGCCCCCTCCCACCATGGAGGCAGGAGGGAAGGACTGCGAGGAGGAAACCCTGCAGACGGCGTTCAAGAAGCTGAGGGTGGATGCTGAGAGGTAACAGCCGGCCGAGCCGCCGCCGGCATGGTGGAGAGGACTCCCTCCGACAGCATTACTCCCCCACCTAACTTATGAGCTCAGATTAGGAAGTGATTTTATTCTCCTCAGGAAAAAGCAAGATTGGACTAGTGACCTGCTCTTTGCTGTGCAACGCCGTAATGTTTCTGTTATCGCAGGTAGTTTTAATGTGTCGCTATAAACTAACGTGGGCTGTAGGCAAATAGAAAACATATAGATTTAGTAAATACAAAGAGTCGGTCTGGACCTGCTCTACTCGAAAAAGAGCCCTGAGATAACTTTGTTATGATGCGGCGCTTTATAAATAAACTGAACTGAATAGGCAGCAGTCACTGCGATGGCACCTCACTTGTAAACCTGCGTATAACACAGTGATGTATGTGAAGGATTACGCTGAAGTGCTTCTGCCGACAGACCTGCCCAAGAGATCCTGTAGAGCTGGTTTTATGCTGAAAATATAGTCATCCGATTCCATGAGAATAAAGGCCATAATGTACAAAACTTAAACTAAACAACATTTAGTTTAACAGGTTTAACAGCCTCTGCAGCGACTATGTAATCAGTTTCACTCCATTGTCCATTAAAGCCTCTATCGATGTTGAGAGATGAAACTCTTGCTGCGATAAAGTTCCTAAAGGTTTGTATGTTTCTTCTCTGTCCTCTCCAGTTTACCCGGAGCTGTGAGTGTTTCGGAGGCGTTGGCTCCCAGAGCAGCGCCGCGCGCTTGTCTCGACACCAGCGGAGCGAAGCCTAAACTCGGCTGCCCGAAGGACAACTGGCACGGGTAGGTTGAGGTGGTCGCTGCTCGGTCGGTGGACGGGTCGTCTTGTGAACAGAAGGTTTCATTTTCAGGCTGTGAAGCAGTGTTCAACTTTCTCTTACGTCACTGGGTTCATTTTAATTGTGCTGTTTTGACGGAAATTGTGACATTTCATTTTGATGTAGTTAAGAGTTGCATGCCTTCAGTTATTTTGCCGACTAAAAACAGCTCTTGAGTGGAAGCATTCAGACTCTCCTCTTGGCCTTTCTTAATGTGCGGACTGGCTGATCTCGAAGCTTGAACTAATTTGGCCCAGCAGGACCAGACAGGTCTTTTCTGTGTCAGCAGAAAATATTTGTGACGGTACTGAAACCCTCTTTGTGTTCTGTGACATTATGAGCTGGCTGGTGAAGGTTTAGGGGGATGATAAAGTCCTTGTCTGACAGTGGGGAAACCTAGCAGGTTTTATACTTTGACTCATAATACAGTTTAGACACGGCTTGTGTTAAAAATGCTCCACAACATACTGCACACTTTATGTTCCAACATCAGTCGTTCTTATGCACAAAAAAGACCACTTTGTGTGCAATTTAAGCATCCTGTGGACAAATATGGCAGCATGTCATTAGGAAATCATAACTCATGGCTATGTACCATGAATATGTTGTAAAGGCTCTTATCTGCTGTAACAACTGACCTATGAACTGTTCGTGAGCAGGCAGAATCTGACTCTGAAGCTGGAATTAAACTTCTCCGAAGATACATGTAATGCCACATTCATGTCATATTACAGTTTTTGTATTAGTTTGAGTTTCTGACTTGTAACTAGTGTTCACGTCAACATCCAGCGCCTGGCTGTGCTCGAGCCCGTGGAGCCTGGGAAACTCTGATTTTTCTGGAAGCTCCAATATATCCGACTTGGCACTTAATAATACAAAAGTGCCTGAAAACCAAACAAATACGAACGCGTCACATCAGCCAAAGATCATCAGTCAATCTAATTAAACCCAAATGTAATGGAAATGGTGTATATTGTCAGTATTTTAATCTTCACACAACCAACTCTGTAATCATACAACCGTCTTGATGATGTGAATCCTCACAAATCGTTAACAAGGGAGTCTTCCCATCTCCACCATCCATCACACATGACGTGAACGCAGCATTAACATCGTCCAGAGAAGGACACTGTCCAAATCTCAAGAACGTGTTGTGTGGAACTGCGCTTCAGGCAAATGGATTGGTCAATTCAGTTCCTGTTGGGAGGCGGGGTCGCAGAGACCAAAACAAACGTCCTGCATAAAAGAATAAAAGAAACTCAAATGTAGCGTACGGCACGTTTGCCTCTGCAGCCTGCAGAACTCAGGTCCAGCTTTAGAGTCTTAGAGAACATCCAGATAACTCGTTCAGCTGTCTGACAACAGAAACTGAAGAATATGTAAATGAGAATTCGTCTGCATTAAAACACAGAGAGCAGGAGGAGACTGAACGGAGGTTTAACGGGCTGACGCTCGTGTCTGTAGCTGTTCAGCCACCGTCGACTGTGAGACAGTAGAGTTTGGACAACTTTTTGTTGCCTCTAGCTTTCTCTGTGATCATTCATTTTAAATATCGACACAGCCGATCATTAACCTGTATTCATGCTGATTTTGTCTCCCACTGCTCACCAGCTGTCGGCTGTGATACAGTTTTGTTGTTTGCCAGTAGAAGAGATCTAGCTGTTTTTATGTTGTTCTGTTGTCTCACTGTGGACACACGTCTTTGAGAAAATGACCTGGAAACTACGCTTAATGTAGATGTAGTCTAATTAGCTCCAAAAAAATTATTTTTAAAAACAATTCCAGATTATAATACTACATCATTATTTCTCCCCCCTCTTCCTCTTCTCGCCCTCCTCTTTCTCCCTTCCCTCCATCTTTAGCTGTATGAGGAAAACTTCTAGAGGAGCATCCAGAACCCAGCGGCGTCGGAGGTCCAAGTCCCCCATCCTCCACCCGCCAAAGTTCACCTACTGCAGCACCACCACAGCTTCTGCACTGTCGACCCCTAGTGGCTGCCTGAAGCACCAGCGCCTGGCCGTGCCAGAGCCTGTGGAGCCTCGTCCTGCAGTCGATGGAAGAACAGCCTCTGTAGCTGTCCCGGCCCAGAAAGAGCTCTCTTCCTCCGGTGCTCCCGGCCACATCTCCCCTCTGGTTTTTGGATCTTGTGCTGGGTATGAGACACATATTGGAGCTGTGGGTTCCTCGCCATCCTTACAAGAGATCCCCGCTGTTATCACTACTGTTGCCACATCATCCCGGCAGGGTGGAGGAAGCTCTGGAGATGCCCAGTCGAGCGAGGAGAGTGGCCCAGAGAAAAGTGCCTGTGCCGGAGCAGAGTCTGGAGCGGGAGCACCTCGGATATCCGGACATGCAGAAGCCGCTGACTTCCGAGCTTTATCCGAGCTCCACAGTAGCGGCTCCGCAGAAGGCCCCCACGCTCCCTGCTCCTGTGGCTGGAGGAAGAGTTCAGATACCCAGGAAGAGAGCAGGCAGGGGGCTGAACCTCAGTGCCAGTGCCGGTCCAGTCGTCAGGGCTGGCATGGCGTGGAGGTGTACTCCTTCACGGGGCTCCGCAGCGTCATCTCGGAGTGCGAGAGGAGCCTGCCGAGCCACGAGGGCTCCCCCAGAACACTCAGCACCAACAGTAACGCTGCCACAGCTTCGTCACCTTCATCGTCGTCGTCTTCGTCGGGCTCCCCTCGCTCGTGTTCGGAGCAGGCGCGGGCCTACGTGGACGACATCACAATAGAGGACCTTTCTGGCTACATGGAGTATTATCTCTACATCCCCAAGAAGATGTCACACATGGCCGAGATGATGTACACTTAAAAAAAGTTAAAAAATGTAATTATAATATCATAATGAAATAATAAGGTAAAGAGGGGTTTTTTCTGTTGTTTAGGGAAAAGGTGGCCTTGAAGGAATGTCAGTAGTGGGTAGAAGAATGGATCAGGCATGAAAGTTGTCATTTAAATATACAACGTTAACTGATTTTAACCCGGGTTGAAATGTTTCCACCCCCCGGCCCCCGTTTGAGCTTTCTCCCCTCATTTTACAACAACTTACCACCAACTGTTTCTCATTAGCTTTGACTTTCACCCCTCCTTGTTTTGTGCTTCATGGGCTTTTGTTTTCAAATTTTAAGTTTCAGTTTACAGATGAAGTTGCCAAAGCTCTTGGTGCAGGGTCTTGCAGAAGGAGAGAACTTGTGATTCCAAGTGTTTGTGGTGTTGTGAGCCTGAAAGTCGCCTGTCTGGATTTTCATTTCACTTCAATAAAGAAGCAAACTGTTTGTTGGAAAACGTGTCATTGTGTCTTCAGTTCAGTAACAACAGCTTATCTTCTGCTGTCTCACTTACAGTTTCTATGGCAACAATCCCATCACCTCTATGTTCTCTGAGTCACAGCGGGAGTTAAAACGAGTGCTGAAAGAATGAAGCGGTGAAAATGTGGCTGCAGTAATAAAAAATTTAAAAAGCATTTTTCAAGCAATAAAATGCTGAGATTGACAGTTAATTCTTGACATGGAAACAGATGTTTGACAAAGACAATCTCACCACAATGTCCTTTCAGTAGCTCTTCTGGAGCTTTTGATCATATCACATGATCTTCCTCAGCAGATGGAGTTTGCCCACTTGTCAAGGGACTGGAGAGGTTCAACACTTTTAATTGTAATTATTATTGGATAATGTGACAAGGGGCCCTGAGCCATAAAGAGTGGTTTTAACTTTAACAATAAGTTGTATTGAATAAGCTTCTCATGTTTTGTAATATAAAACCTTAAACTGTAAAGTAACCAGTAACTACAGCTGACAGATACGTGGTGCAGTAAAAGGTACAATATTTCCCTCCTGAAATGTAAAATAAAGTAGCATAAAATGGAAATACTCAAAGTACAAGTATGTCAAAATTGTACATAAGTGCAGTACTGGAGTAAATGTACTTAGTTACTTTCGAGCACTGGTGAAGTTACTTAAGTTCAGTGGCAGGTCGGTGATTTCCTCTGTGGTTTCACACTTGGTACATGACAGAAACACAGTCTGTGGTGAGTCTTCACTCTTCTTCTTCCCATCAGTGAGGTGTGAGATAAAGATCAGAGTCTACTGACAGGAGGCATTCAGCCTCAGCTGGTTGGACATTTTCCAGTTAAAGGTGTGTGTGTGTGTGTGTGTTCTGGGTCAACCTGTTTTGTATTATTAAAAACTGAAAGCAGCACCTGAGACTACATGTGTAGTGAAACATAAAGCAGTTACAGGTTCTTTTCATGACATTCAGAATCAGGTTTATCGCCAAGTAGGTTTTCACAGACAAGGAATTTGCTTTGGTATTTTGGTGCATAACAACAAACATAGTAAGTAGAGAAGATAAAGAAAGATAAAGCAAGTACTGCAAGTCAAGAAGCATAAATAGAAAGTTGTAACTTTATCAAACCACTAAAAGCTGAAGTTCTGGACTTCAGTAAAAATCCTTCACTCAAGAAGTATAAAGAATAAAAAGATATCCATTAAATTAGCTCAAACTTTAAAATACTCTAGACGGGCCTGAGACATGTTCTGGAGTGATTGTACAGAATCTCAGTGGTCATGATCAAAAATGATAAGAAGTTATGTAAAATCCAGAATAGCCTGTTTGCGTTTGATAGGATGCATCACTTTTTTTATTTATCAGGTGTGAAAACAACACAAATGAAGCTGTTGTTTGATTCATGTTGTTTGCATTCAGTTTCCATACATCTTATATGATTATTATTATTATAATATCATTCCTCTAATGTACTTTGTGTCACTGTCAGCCAGTATCTTATTATTTCATCCCTATTGATATATTATAAAAATATAACACTGTTTTTTTCCATTTCATTTAGATTTTTTTAGATTCTTACATTTTTTAAAAGAAAGAACAACATGGCAGACACGGGATAACTCCTTGTTTCTGATATATTCAGAGAATCTGTCATAATCTCTTAAAGGTTTTAGATTACAGCCCGCAACGTACAGTGTAATTACTCCAGAATTACACTGTAATCTTTTGTACTTACGGTGTACCAGTACAGTACGTACCAAGTAGGTACAGGGGAACAGTTATGGAATAAGAGGGTAACAATTTGGGATTTTACAAATAATTTATACTTTAGTTATTATACCCTGTAGTTACCCTGTAACTAAATGTAACAAGAGGAGAACTACCACAGCATGTCTAACCTACTCTGTAACTTCAGGTCGAACATGCTTGCCAGGTAGAAGACTTTCATCATTTTAATGACTTCAGTATTGTCAACATGTGGTTACACGAAACACAAGTGAGTGACATCTATGGTGGGTGAATTCTGTCTGCCGATGGCAGGCGGAGCCACGAGGCCATAAACGAGCGTCCAGTAAGGAAGTTTGCTGGTGAGGTGAACTACAGCTGAGGCGGTCTTCAGAGGCCGACCATCCATGACAACACACTGTCCCCTGGACCTTTGTTCCGAAGTAAATGCACAGTTATTTTAAGGACCCCAACATTATAAAGGAACAATGTAGTTTGCCTGTTGTTGGTAATAAGGTCATTTTAAAATAAAATCACTCCATCTTCCCTGAAAGGTCCAGAGTTTTGCTCAGTTGTATGGTCATACTGTACCCTGTAATAATAGAATAGGTACCCAGTAGTTAAATAATAACTACAGTATACTTTCTCTCTAAATTTCTCCCAAATGTCCAGATTGTTAACTCAGTAGGTCGTAAATACTCTGTAATAACAGAATAGACTACAGTATAAATTCTTTGTAAATCTTGAATTGTTACCCCCTTATTCCATGACTGCTCCCTGTACCTGCTCGGTCCGTACTGTACTGGTACACCGTCAGTACAAAAGATGACACTGTAACTCCAGAGTAATTACACTGTACGTTGCGGGCTGTAATATAAAGCGTTACCGGTTCCTCTTACACTTCAAGGAGGACGTTTTTTTACTCCACAGTTGTGTCTTTAAAGCTTTCTTTAGTCTTTTTCACAGGTTTGATGTGAAGTTCGGGCTTGATGTCAGCGTCCCTGCAGGCCCTGTGTTACTCACATGCTGCTCCTTTAAAACAAAACTCTGCTGTTCTAAAACTCATAATAAATTTGACTCCGTGTGACTATCATGCTGTAATTCCATGAAAATGAAACCTTGCACACATTCAGCTGAAGTCTGGAGAGCAGCATCGTGAGCTTCTTTAAATTAAAACTGGATTTTTAGGTGCTTTTCTGTCAGTTTTTGCGGGGAAACTTTGAGACGTTAACTTAGAGAGACACAAGTGCATTTTTCGGTAAGGAAATAACGCTGCTTCCTTTCAGGTGTGCTTAAACCGACCACATCAAAGGTCTGTGTTGTTTTAATGAGAAAATATAAATTCTGTTTTTCTGATGTACTGCAGCTCTAACAAGACGTGTTAAAGGTTTCTGTCGGTCACCACAGGGTTAACTAGAGTATAATGATCAATTTTAGATTCACAACTTCTGAAGGCAAAAATCTTAAATTTAAACATTCATTTTTAACATTAACCCGACATCTGCCATACAGCTGCAAAAACCTACAATAATTTAATTATTATTAATAATATCTCCAGTAGTACATAACAAATATGTACAGTAAATATATAAATTGGGAGGAAATTTGATCTTAAAGTAACATTAAGTAAATCTAAAAGTATTTTTCAGTCAAAAGAAATTTGATAAATAGATTTTATTCTTACGTTTGTGAGTAAAAGTGAAGGATTTTTACTTTCACTTTTAGAAGTATATCTTTATAATACGAGCTCTGGTCTGCAACAGTTACAAATGGCCACCAGGAGGCAGCATGAGTTCTTGTTTTGCTGCACACATCACAGCACGGTGTTTACTCTGTGGGGATCGACAGTTGACTTATTGCATGACCTGGAATGATTCAGAAGGGTGTGTCTCTTTTCCTCAGTGCCCTGGGGCTCAAAAGATCCGTCTGTCACGAGCCAAACAACACACAGTGAAAAGGACTAAAGCAATCAAGCCTGTTCTGGACCAACAGAGCTGCATAAAAGAAACATGGAGTCCAAAAACACAGCTGTTCTCACTCTGAGGATGTTCGTTTACTGTGATTTCTCAATCTCTGGATTTCTCTCTCTCGTTCACATTCACAGTTTGTCTCTTTCTTTTGTTGTCTGGCTTCAGCGTTGTCACTTCTTTATTAATTGAACAGCTGAAAGAAGTTAGTTAAAAGTATCAAAATCAGTAAACTAGATCTCTCTCTCTCTCGAGATCATTTACTTAAGTAAAAGTAGTAACACCACAGTGCAGAAATACTTTGTTACAAGTAAAAATCCTGGATTCAAAATTTAGCTTAGGTACAAAAGTAAAAGTACTCATTATGCAGAATGACCCAAAATAATGTATATTATTAGATTATAATTATTAATGCATTAATTTGTTCGTCACTTTAAAGCTGTTGCAGGCAGAATCTGTGCAACCTGTGCAGAACCTTCCTCCTCTCTCTCTGCTGCCTCGTGTCACTCCGCTAAGCCCCTCCCACCAAACCCACAACTTGGACCGGCAGCAGAAGGAGTCTGTTCCCCAGTGAAACCGTATCCCTCGTAGGGCTCGCTCTCCACGGCGTGAGCCTCACAGAGACCGCGGTCCCTCCCGCCGTGACTTGTCTTCTCAAAGACGCCCCTCCAGCGCTTCGCGGCCGCAGAGCAGAGCGCCCCAGGCTTCAGAGGCAGCTGCAACGCCGTCCAGCAGCGGGAAGAGAGGCTAGTACACCACACACACACACCACTGTCCCCCGTCAACAGTTACTCCCCACTGTTTGTCATCAGGCCTCTTTGCCACTCGTCGTTATGAGCGCCATGGCATCAACATACTGAGCCTGAAGCTCCGTGTGGAGCCGGGACGTGTTGTTTTGTTCTATACACCGCTGTAGGCAAAGGAGGTGCTGGACATTTATCATTTCTCTGAAATAACCTGTGATTGGCTAAAGTCTCCCGTCACGGGATAGATTTTCTGAAGCCTGAAAACAGAGCCAAAAGGGGGGGCTGAAGTAGAGGCCTGCTCTCAGACCACTTGAATTACAATATGCTGCACGGTTAATATGGCGTTTTTGCCCAATGAATAGACAAGAAAACTGCCTACCCAGCTTTAATGTTGCAGCAGGTAAAGGTGGAGCTCATATTAACTACTTTATATACTGCTGCTGGGTCACTTGTGGATCAATAACATCTTATCTTAACCTGTAATAATACATCACATAAATGTAGTGGATTGGAAGTATAAAGTAGCAGAAAATGGAAATACTCAAGTAAAGTACAAATACCTCAAAACTGTACTTAGGTACAGTACTATGATAGTAGTATCTCCACATGATCTCAAATGTCTGATGCCTAAACTGAATGTGTGCTGGTGGTCTTGTTGTATAATGTCACCGTCACTCTGTTGGACATGATGTATCTCAGGGCAGCATTTTTAAAGCTTTAGCTCATAATTCAAAATGTTGCTGTGGGTCTGTTTCTGATCAGCGGCCACATGCTGAAAAGCTCCAAGAGTGAAACCTAATTCACACAATGTGTTTAAAAAATACCCAAAACCTCACAGTCAAATGTGACAGTAATCATGGGCTGCATTTGTTGCTGACTTTCGCATTTAGTTTATTTTCTATTACAGTGAAAGAGGAGCATTACTATCAACTCTGCAGCTCCCCTCAGCTCTACGCAGCATTTTGCCGTCTTTCAGCTCAGTGTTTTGGTTTTTTCGGCCCACAAATTTGACTGTTTTGCTTCAGTCTCATCGCTCTCACTGTTCAGGTGCAGCAGGCAGATGTGTTCAGAGAAGAAGCTGTAAAAAGCCACCTGTCCACTACCTGCTCAGCAGCAAACAGCAGACAGACACAGTTAGAGACGAGCTGGTGAACACAGTGGAGCATTTAGCAGCTAAAGAGCCAGAGATTTCCCAAAAACACAGAACTAACAGAGAGGGAATACTGGACTTAGATTCATCAGGTGACACAAACACGACTCCACATGAAGGATCATGTTGCTCTGTGACTGCTGGAGGTGGAAATAAACAGCTGTTTGCTAACAAGATATCAATTTAAAAAGTGATGATGTTCACAACTTGTTCCCGCTGCCCTAAAGTGGCCAATAAATCAATTACTGCAGGTTGATGGTATCATCCAAAAATACCACTGCTGCCCTGCATCAGTCCTGCTGCTTGTTCTTTCAGCCCCACCACCACCCCAGCATCCACCTGCAGGCTCCGGCTGGGGGCTTTAAGATATTTGCTCATCACTCCCCAAAATCTCTATCTAAACATATCTGCGGGGAGTGATGAGGTCGGAGTCTAGACGCCAAACTCTAACTCTGTTCTGCTGCTGTAATAAACAATTCAAACGTGAGAAAAACAGAACTGACACTATTCTTACAGATTTATCATGGTATGGTACATTTCAGAAAACGTAAGTAAAGTACCTAAATGTGTAAAATTACAAAAAACTGAAAACAATCAACCTGTTGTTAACTTTCAGTATTTACACTTTTACAACAGGAAACCCTCCACAGGTGGTTTGTGGTCTTTCTCTCAGAGAGAGGAGCAACCTTTGACCAGAACTCTAATGAGTCAGCCTTGAAACTGTAGAAAACGCTGACATTAAACAATCAACCAGTCAGCCATGCCAGCAGCCCTGTGAGGCTGTACTTCGGCACAGTGGTGCTTTGAGCTACATGCTAACATGCGCACAGAGACAATGCTAACATGCTAATGTTTAGAAGGTATAACGTTTAGTGTGTTATCATGCTAACATTTGCTAATTAGGGAATGTTTGCACCAAATGTCATGGCGATCCATCCAATAGTTGATGAGATATTTCAGTCTGGAGCAAAGTGGACGACCAGCTGACCAGCTGACACTGTAACCAGTGAAACCAATACAACAAGAAATGTTACAAACTGGGTGGAGGATGGTCTACGTGGGAGGAACAGCAGCAACCTCTCCTGTAGCTGTGGGTAAGAAGTTAGAGGCGGTAACTTGGAAAGTTTAAATTGAATGCAGTAGATCAGACTGTGGGAACAAGAAGCTCCCTCTGGAAATGAAGTTAATTTTCGGGAACAAAGATCGTGGCAGGAAGCAGCTGTGGTTGCGGCCCGGTGACCCAAATTTAACAATGACCACAAACAAACGGCTCCCAGAAAACAAACTCCATAAACAACAACCACAAGAAGAGTGGAGCTTTCTCCAAGCAGAGGACGCTCTGCTGTACTACTGTCCAAATTAACAGTTACATTTGGGGCATTTTTCATCATCTTCAGCTACAGATCTGCTTACACGTTTGTACTGATTACTTTATTTAAGAGTGTACAGCCATGATAGCAGCTCTGTCAGGCTGTACTCAGCTAAATGCTGCCATCAGCATGCTGCCATGCTGATGTTCGTCAGGTATAACGTTTACCAGGTTCACCATCTTAGTTTAGCGCATGCTAACATTAGCTAATTAGCAATAAACACAAAGTACAGCTGTTTTGGTCATAAACCAAAATTTAACATTTTGACCTGATGGTGGCGCTAGATGAAAAGTCAGAAGGTCAGTGTGAAGAACAGCAATTAAGGTACTTTAACTCGATTGCGTCAATTTGAATAAAAATCGCACAAATCTGAACCCACAGAGATGTCACAACTTGTCAAAATGTCAAAACCTCTTTCTCCATCTCTTATTGTTTCCAAATGTAGCTCTTGAAGCAGTTCAGCATATTTGACGAAGTTGATACTTGCATGATTCTTGATATCCACATGGTTGAATGCACTTATTGTAAGTTGCTGTGGATAAAAGCGTCAGATAAATAAATGTTACATAGAAACATTTACAGTCAGCTATTTTCCTGTCACAAGAGATGCTAGAGAGGAAAATACCGGACTGTAAATGCAGATAATCTGATGTTTTTCTGATGAGATGAACAAGAGTGTGAAGATGAGGCGAACTCCACAGTCAACAAGCCCACCACGGTGCAAACATCCTCTAACTGAGAAAAACCAGGACTTCCTTCTTCTCAGAAGAAGCGTGAAACCTCAGAGAAACCACGAGTGTCTCTGAGGTTCTTCACGCTCTCAGCAGCTCTCTGGAAACATCCTGCAGCTCCTGATGCGTCGCCTTTATCATAATGTGACACCACAATAGACAAAAAACCCCACAGCTCTAAACCTGCTAGGTTTCAGTTATGGCCCCATTTATGGACCATATGTGAAAGGTGTCGCTCATAGTGATGAACCCGACTCTGCAGCTCCCCTCAGCTCTGCTGAGCTTCATAGTGTCTTTCAGCTCATTGTTTTGGTTTTATAGCCCACAGCTGTTTTGGTTCACACACAGTTAGTAACCAGCTGTGAACATAGTGGAACATTTAGAAGCTAAAGAGACAGATATTTCCCTCCCAAAAACAGATCTAACAGAGAGGAAATCTGGACTTAGATTCATCAGGTGACACAACACCACTCCACATGAATGCTAAGCTAACATTACAGGCAGAGACATAACGTTACTGAAGGCTACATGCTGCTTGTTAGTGCAACAGGTCAAGTAGCTAAATCAACTTCTGAAGAAGATATTGTTGGGCAGTCGAGGACACAGTTTTACTAATCAGGAGATGCAACGTGTGGTTTGAAAGCTCCATAATCTTAAAGGGGCCATTTTGCATAAGGAGTACTTTTACTTTTGATACTTTATGTACATTTTGCTGGTAATACTTGTGTACTTTTACCCAAGTAGAATTTTGAATGCAGGACTTTTACTTGTAACAGTATTTTTACACTGTGGTGTTGTTACTTTTACTACGGTAAAGGATCTGAGTACCACTGGTAACAAAAGTCCTAAATAACCTTCAAATAACCTTTTTTCTTTTGATTATGTGACGGCCTCTGACTGTCAGTGCTCCTCCTGCTGTCTTGGGTTTTTCCCCCCTGCAGGTAGCCTGCAGGCAGAGATGAGCGGAGCCATCTAACCTGATGTCTTGCACCTGGACAAGCTGGGCCTGTAACACTAATATTAGAAAAAATCTTAAACCCATCGGTGATGAAGGTCACATGGTTTTCCTGCAGAATATTATTGTCTGTTACAGAACCAGTTCCTGTAACTTACAATTTGGAACGACGTCTTTCATCACGTAACATTGATCCTGTCCAAATAGGACTTCAGTGTTTAAATCAGAACTTAGAAAGCAGTATTTGATGACAGACAGCAGTACTTATAATTTATAGCAACCATAATGTCATACAATGTATTTATACTGTATATCCTTATTCAGAGAGGCAGAAACAAGCAGAAATATGATTAGAATTTTATTTGATTGATTGTTTATTTGACTTGATTTTAATTGTTTTTAATGTATTTGGGGACAATTTAGAGTTTCCAATTAGCCTAATGTGCATGTATTTGGACTGTGGGAGGAAACCGGAGAACCCGGAGAAAACCCACGCAGACAGAAACAAGAGGAGGGCGATCCGTGACTCATGCATTGAGATGGTCTCGTGGCTCTTTTTGCATTCCTCTTTGTACTGCTTTTCCCTGGTCTCCAAAAGCCCCTCCAACCTGTTTATTTGCTGTTTATCGTTGTGGGTCCTGTGGCTAAACTTTGACCTTTCAGCCAGTAATTTATCATTATGCTGCAACAAGCGGTCTATCTGCCTTTTCAGGTGATAGTTCTCCTGGTGAGCGTTATCAAGATCATATAGCACACGGTGGAAGTCCAGGCGAGGTGCTGGATGGTTTCTTGGGTTGCTTCTTCGATCCATGGCACTGTCTGTAGTAGACTGTAGTTGTCTGCAGTAGACTGTAGTTGTCTGTAGTAGACTGTAGTTGTCTGCAGGAGACTGTAGTTGTCTGTAGAAGTTGTCTGTAGAAGACTGTAGTTGTCTGTAGTAGACTGTAGTTGTCTGCAGGAGACTGTAGTTGTCTGTAGAAGACTGTAGTTGTCTGTAGAAGACTGCAGTAGACTGTAGTTGTCTGTAGTAGACTGTAGTTGTCTGCAGGAGACTGTAGTTGTCTGTAGAAGACTGCAGTAGACTGTAGTTGTCTGTAGTAGACTGTAGTTGTCTGCAGGAGACTGTAGTTGTCTGTAGTAGACTGTAGTTGTCTGCAGTAGACTGTAGTAGACTGTAGTAGACTGTAGTTGTCTGTAGAAGACTGTAGTTGTCTGTAGTAGACTGTAGTTGTCTGTAGTAGACTGTAGTTGTCTGCAGGAGACTGTAGTTGTCTGTAGAAGTTGTCTGTAGAAGACTGTAGTTGTCTGTAGTAGACTGTAGTTGTCTGCAGGAGACTGTAGTTGTCTGTAGAAGACTGTAGTTGTCTGTAGAAGACTGCAGTAGACTGTAGTTGTCTGTAGTAGACTGTAGTTGTCTGCAGGAGACTGTAGTTGTCTGTAGAAGACTGCAGTAGACTGTAGTTGTCTGTAGTAGACTGTAGTTGTCTGCAGGAGACTGTAGTTGTCTGTAGTAGACTGTAGTTGTCTGCAGTAGACTGTAGTAGACTGTAGTAGACTGTAGTTGTCTGTAGAAGACTGTAGTTGTCTGTAGTAGACTGTAGTTGTCTGCAGTAGACTGTAGTTGTCTGTAGTAGACTGTAGTTGTCTGCAGTAGACTGTAGTTGTCTGTAGAAGACTGTAGTTGTCTGTAGTTGTCTGTAGTAGACTGTAGTTGTCTGTAGTAGACTGTAGTTGTCTGCAGTAGACTGTAGTTGTCTGTAGTAGATCCTACTTGACTGTACTCGACACTTGTGTGTAGATACGAGTTAATGTACTCTGTTGGGGTTCAGAGGTTCACTTATACTGGTGTTCAGGCAGAGTTCTAGAATCCTGCATCAAAGCATCCTTCAGCGTCATGGTTGGCTCCATTCCGTTGCCTTTGAAGATGAAAACACACAGAACAGCAACATTCTGACAGCTTTTTTTAATTTCCTGTGCAGTTGAAAAGTGGGAGGGGCTATTCCAGGCACTTTGATAAAAAGTCAAAGCCACGCCTGTGGACAAGTCAACTACAACTCCCAAAGTGCTTATTGGCATGAAACTAATGTGGGTTTAAGCGAAAGAGGAATCTGTTGGGAAAACTGATTTTATATATATCATACTGTATCTGCAGCTCATTCTGTCTCATCATCACCCTTTTTGTGTTGCCTATACATCTCCCCACCATTGACTTACAGACTGCAGATTCATTTATTATGTTGCTTAGTTTCAACTAAAATATTGTTTAAATTACTTTAAATCCTGTGTGGTCCCCCTCTTTGTTTAGCTCGATGAGCCTGGGCTGTGACCATGTTAAAGCTCCCTTAAAGTTGACCTCAACCCAGAGGAGTGTCGAGTGGTTCATCTGTCAGCTAAACAACAAGACATTGTACACGTTTAATTTTCTCACTTAGTCACTGAAAGTCTGTGTCATGTACAGGATCTGTTTATGTTCCCCTAACTATAAATCTATCTTGTTGATTGCCACCCGATCAAACTTCCTGTGGATGGAACGATGTGCACCAAAACGTTTTGCTAAATGTTTCTCGGTGTCGACACAGGAGAGGAATGGCAGTCAGTACGTCGGGTAAATATCTGTGGGCACATCGTGAACCATTTCTCTGCCCTGCTGTTGTCATGTATAAACAGCCAAGTTTACTCAAGACACATTTCACAATCACAGTGTTCACAAGACACTCGACAAACAGAAGATAAAAATGAAACAAACATGTGACTATTTGTGCATTTCAGTGTGTCAGAGGTTACAAAACAGACTGGCTGTCAATCAAAAAGGTCTGTTTTATATTATGCAAACAGAAAATAGACTAGATTTGTAGTTAAATACAAACACACACGAGTTCACACTTTAGTCTTCAGGTCATGTGAGGACTGGCTGACTCACTTGCTTTGCTTTGCTTTCTGCTGTATCTGTTTCAACAACCTTGAACAATGTTCACCTTCATCACAAAAATAAATTTTTTCAAATGTGCAGAAGAGCAAATGTCAGGCAGCCACTCATGGAGGCGCAGGAGTATGTAGAGGTTTGTTTTATTAGTTACATGTGCCTGAAACAGTTAAAAAAGTGATCAGTTTCAACCTCAGCAGGTCTTCAGGGTTCAAATGAGCAAACTAGGCTCGAGTCCGACCTTTTTAGGCATTCATTCAGGGACGTGTCTTGATTGGCTAATTGGGACAACAGGTGGGAGATAATGAGTGTCATTCAGAGAAACTAACAGAAAACAATACCAGGATTTTTCTATATCAATTCAATTCAATTCAGTTTTATTTATATAGCGCCATATCATAACAAAGTTATCTCAGGGCACTTTTTCGAATAGAGCAGGTCTAGACCGACTCTTTATATTTACAGAGACCCAACAGTTCCCACCATGAGCAAGCACTATGCGACAGTGGCAAGGAAAACTCCCTTTTAACAGGTAGAAACCTCGAGCAGAACCAGGCTCAAGGTGGGCGGGTCATCTGCCTCGACCGGTTGGGTTGAAGGGGGAAGGGGGGAGCGGGAGAGAGAGAGCAGGAGAAAGAGAACATACAGCAGCTCAATGCTAAATAGATATGGTAATGGCATTGATGTTAACACCAACAGAAACAAATACTAAGAGCAACATTATAATAAGCAATACTAATAACAGCAACAACAGCAATAGCAGCAGCTGGTGCAGAGCAGGAGCATCGGGGCAGCAGGCGGCAGCAACAGACCCAGGACCTCCACAGCTCCAGAGGCAGAAACACCTGCAGAAAGCAACAGAAGTGGGAGGGAGAGAGAGAGAGGAGAGAAAGCACACAACTACGGGAAGAAGTTGAATTAATAACAAGCATTGATGGGATATGAGGGCTGCATAGGATGGAGAGGAAGAGGAGGAGAAAGGAGCTCAGTGCATCATAGGGAAGTCCCCCGGCAGTTCAGGGCCTATAGCAGCATAACTAAGGTGGCTCAGGGGTCACCTGAGTCAGCCCTACTATAAGCTTTATCAAAGAGGAAAGTCTTGCCTACTCTTAAATGTGAGAGGTTGTCCCATCTCCCGTATTAACAACTGGATCTGGTTCCACAGGAGAGGAGCTTGATAGCTGAAGGCTCTGGCTCCCATTCTACTTTTAGAGACTCTAGGAACCACAAGGAACCCTGCATTCTGGGAGCGCAGTGCTCTAGTGGGGTAATAGGGTACTATGAGCTCTTTAAGATATGATGGTGCCTGACCATTTAGGGCTTTGAAGGTGAGGAGAAGGATTTTAAATTCTATTCTGGATTTTACAGGGAGCCAGTGTAGAGAAGCTAATATTGGAGAAATATGATCTCTTTTTCTGGTTCTTGTCAGTAAACGTGCCGCAGCATTCTGAATCAGCTGGAGAGTCTTAAGGGATTTATTGGGGCAGCCTGATAATAGAGAGTTGCAATAGTCCAGCCTAGACGTAACAAATGCATGGACTAGTTTTTCTGCATCTTTTTGAGATAGGATGTGCCTGATTTTTGCAATGTTACGTAAATGAAAAAAGGCAGTTCTTGAAGTTTGTTTTATTTGGGAGTTAAAGAACATATCCTGATCAAAGATAACTCCAAGATTCCTTACGGTTTCGCTGGAGGCCAGGGCAATGCCATCTAGAGAAACTATATCTTTAGATAATGTGTTTCGAAGGTGTTCGGGGCCAAGTACAATAACTTCGGTTTTGTCTGAGTTTAACATCAGAAAATTGCAGGTCATCCAGGCCTTTATGTCCTTAAGGCATGCCTGAAGTTTAGCTAATTGATTGGTTTCTTCTGGCTTGATCGATAAATACAATTGGGTATCATCTGCATAACAATGAAAATTTATGGAGTGCTTCCTAATAATATTGCCTAAAGGAAGCATATACATGTATGTATATGTATTTATCAAGTATGATGAAGCAATAGATCTATATTCTTTTATGTTTAAATTATGATCGCCATTATTAATCTGCATAAAGTGGAGTGTATGTTCTTTTCACAGTAATATATATATATATTGTTGTTTTTCTCCTTATACATATCAAAATAAATGTTTCACAAAAAAAGGTCAGTTTCTTCAATCAGGCCTTAATATATTACATTTGAAAATCCAAAAAAAGTGTCTCCCACTTCTAATAGATGGTTTGACACAATTCTTTTGTACTGACATTTTGAGATTTCCAGCTGTGAGACTTGTGCTGTCAGCTGAATATGACAGAAGACTCCACAGACATCACTGTCAGTAGGTCCTACTAGAGCAGATTTCTACCAAACAAATAGTCCTCATGAAAACTGTGAACAGTGATGGATTATTCAGAGTAACTTGGGCATTGCTCGGGAAAGGCATGAAGTTTTTAATGGACATGATTTGGCAAGGTGATACGGGGCTCTGAGTTATTGTCATATTAATTATCATATATTAGATTTAGGTAGTCGAAGCATTTTGAGACTCTTGATGCTTGGTTTTCTTTGCCTCCTTCTACGTGCTCCCTTTGGTAACACCTCTTGCCTTTTTGTTTGCAGGAATGCAGGACGTCAGATCAGGTTCCTATAATGTGACAGATGGAAAGAGGGAGAGAAGTACTGTTACCAGAGAGAGCAACAAAGAGAAACAAGGTCCAGTTGAGAAACAGAGAAGAGGATTTTGAATGATAGACGTTATGAGACAGAGAGACAAAAAGTTAAGAATGTTTGACTTTTGAACTCATAATGAGGCCAGGGACAGAAAGAAATTAGGTTTGTGTAGTTAATCAATAAGAAACATATTATACCTGACCTGATTTTGTTCTGACAATTAGCGTGTTGTTTTGACACGTGCTTAAAGAAGCGGGCATGTAGAAAAGTGTCTTGATTACTCTGAGTCGACTGCTCACACACGACTGACACAAACGATCCTGACACGACTCCTTCTGGTTCATTTTTTAACATGTGCAATGGTCAGGCAATGTTCTTTATAGTTTTACAGTCATGGCCTGAAGTTTCATCTCCACTGTGCCATAATGGCTGCACCGCTCAGCTTTGTTCCTATGTGCTTGATGCAACAAGGAGTTAGTGAACTTTGAGGGACCTGACAGCCAACGATCAGGAAAACGGCACAGCTGGGTCACCAGATTAGGCTCGACTTCATTGCCAACATTAACCTGATGGTGGCGCTAGATGAAGTCAGAGGATCATCAAAGTTATTACAAATCATCCTGAGGGGAACATGAATGTCTGAACCAAATGTCATGTCATCCATCCAATAGCTGTTGAGATGTTTCACTCAAAACCACAAGTGGTGATGCTGGAGGAAAAGTCAGGGGATCACTAAAGTCAGTAGGAAGTTAGACCTGATGATTTATTGCCAGAGTAGCAGGGATTTGTATCTTTAATCTGATAAAGAAAAGAGAATCCATCTTTTATTATTTAACCTACATCACAACTCATCAAATGGCAAATGATTTGAGATTAAATTACTTTTAGAAAGTTATTTATTCCAAAATACCACTTAGACTTTCTCATAAAGTCACATTTAAAGAAAAATATATATGAAAATAAAACTATGTATTGATAATGTTGTGTGCTGCTTGTGTTTCCTGCCAGGCTGTTGCTGGTTTCTGGGAGGCCTGGACTCCATCCTGGTGCTCACCCCTCTCATTTGACCTCTGACCTCTGTGACTGGGTTCAAAACCCTCTCAGGGTGGTGTTTAGGGGTGACGGGGGACACGGTGATTTGAAGCTGGCAGCTCTAAATGCTTCCACATGCTTCCGCTTGTACGTCTGTGAGTTTGGATGTGTGAGAACCAGATCTGTGGGAAACCAGTCCTACGAACAGAATCCTCCAGGAAACGTTTGACATTACATTACATTACAAATACTATAGTAGTTTTTTGTTTATTAAGCTTGTTAATTTAACTCTGAACTCTTTTTAAAATGGCATTCCCAGAGCTGTGAATTCATAATGTTTAAAATGATTAGAGACTGTAAACAAATGGGCCAAAAATCCAAATTAGCAAAATTCTGATGACAAATGTTAGTGGTTATAAACATCATTGACGTGACATCGGTTCAGATTTTGTTTTGCCCATGTTGAATGATCAGTAAATTAGTAATTAGACTTTCAAAATCCAATACTCCCATTGTAAACAAAAGTGACACCAACTCATCGATAAATAACTTTGTTAAATAACTGAAAGCATAACATTTGTAACATTTTCTAAATGTTGATAGAAAACACAATACATTTCATTTTTTAAAACAGGATGAGGTTTTTAGATATCAAGGAATGATCTTTAACTGTTAGCGTATGCTGTTGTTGGCTTGCATGATATCAGCTGGTGATTGTATAGACAGACGTGTAGCTATGCTTGCTAAGGTGAAGCAGCTGAGGAAGATTGTTTGTTTTGTATGTTTGAGCAGCAAGCTGGTTAAATTAACATGTTGTTAGCGAGTGCAGACAGAAGAATCGTACCTCAGAGGGCTGTGTTGAGTGTGTGGGTTCAGTTATTGAGAGGCTGACTGCACTCTTACACTCACACTACTTCATATTGAAACCATTTCCTTTTTCTTTTGTAAAACAGGTAAATGGACATGATTCATGCATGGAAAAGTTTCTGGTACTAAAGGGGTCTCTAACTAGTGGCTATTTGTAAGACAAGTGGAGCTAGATAAACAGTGATGGTGGCTGGACGACTGAGCGGACTGTACCAGTGTAGTTTAGCTTCAGCAGATATAATGTAGATAGGCTGATACCCACTGCAGGGCCTAATGATCGGTCCACACAGCATTTAACATGAATACTGGGCTTTAATGAGAATGCTCACCCAACATTTAGTACGTTTCACTGACAGTTGACACTTGATAACTGTCTGATCGCTCTTGTGGTTGGACATTCACTCATTGTGAAACTGCATCTTCAGTAAAGTCCCAGTAGAGTCCGAATATCTACACGTGAAGCTGGTGAGTAAAATGTTACTGAATCTGAAAACCACACAAAGGCCAGTTGTTCAAAAACAAATCTAATGCGAAGACTTCAGTGCAAAGTAATACTGTTTTGGTCTGAAGGCTAAATGTAAACATGGCATTTTCATTTTAAAAAACTCCACAAATCTGTCGTGACAGAGTGAACTGCAGGGTGGTGTGACGCCGGCCGAGCTCTTGTTGACCTCTGCTGCCGCCTGGTCGACCTCTCATAAGTCAACACTGACGGGAAGATGGTCATTACCCAAAGTTCTGTCCAATCAGAGGCTGTATAAAAATCAAATGCATTTATCAAAACGAGAGGCAAATCTGAGAGTGTCAAGGACACACACACGGTTTGTGTGTCTAAGTAATTTTTTCAAGAATTGATTTTTAGCAAAAATGAGCATTATGAAGATTGTCGCCTTGACGCCTTTGAAGCTGGACTGGCCGAGCAGGTATGCCTTTTCACGCACCTCTACGAGCCTGTCATGAGAGACCGCAGGGACCGCCAAATGATTCTGAACTCATGGAGAGAGATCGCCACCACATTTAATAGATTAAAAACAGATCAATTCTTCCTCAGCAACAACGAGCTCTCGTGCAGCGAGTGCAGCCATGTTGGTTTATGACGATCTTCCGGTAACACTCATTGACTTCTTGCTTATTCACAGAATGTTTTCCTCCTGGCGTTTCGGAGAGTACTGCAACGGATAGCACGTTAAGCATAAACGCCTCTGTGCAAGCGCGTAGCTTCTACAACAGAGCCTGGATGTTCTGACCTCCAGCCATTTGTGACTCCCTGTATGCTGCCTGTACAGTTAGTACTTGGTAAAAAACAAAAATACAACGATAGGACATGTGTACAAACAGGTATTCAAAGTACAGTACAGCCCTCCACCATACACACCCCCACACATAAAATACAGCATTTAAACTCCATCTACTCACATAGAAAGCAGGAGCACATGTGCCAGTTTTTAACATTTATGATCCCTCAGAAATAAATCCACACAACTAGGCACACACGTCTTAAATCTGCTTTGGCACAGCAGTGCTTTGAGCTAAATGCTAACATCAGCATGCTAACATGCTCACAATGACAATGCCAACATGCTGATGTTTAGCAGGTATAAAGTTCACCATGTTCATCATCTTAGTTTAGTGTGTTAGCATGCTAATGTTTGCTAATCATCACCAAACAAAGTACAGCTTATTCTTTATTTATAATTTGGATCCCATTAGCTTCCACAAACTGATCGCTAGTCTTCCTGGGCTCCACACAAAAACAACAACAATTAAAACAAACAGCAATTCAAAATCACATTGATCAATAAAAGTAACTCACTATCGTCATTCATGTTTTAAGACGTTACAAATTATATCCAGCTACAAAAAAAAAAAGCATGAAAAGCCGGCAGTTAGAACAGAAGTACAGAGTCATTGCTATGGAAACGATCCACCGTCTCGTCTAGTTGCATCAGTGTAAACTGGTTTCAGGTTTCAGAACGTTGCAGACTGGCGCATTGCAAGTAGTTGCAAGTTTCAACTTGTTTCGTCACAAATCTTTGGTCTGAACTGGTCTTTACATACATTATTCCATGCCACCCATTACGGTACATACTACCCCTCTACAGCAATATTCCATGGTCCCCAATTCCCAGAATATTCCCGGGATTTTACTAAATTATATTTCAACTCCTCCACTACATTCAACCTACGTTCAATCTCTTTTGAACATAAACATAGCTGCTGCAACAGCCTGCTGCACACTATCAGTCTACATATCCAGCAATGAATCAATACTCTGGAATGAAACACACCCCTGTGTTACAGGTGAAGCAAAGCTCCACCCCTCACCTGACTCACCTGCGACAAACCAGGAAACAGTTGGTTCTTCTTCCTCACTAAGGAGAGACGCACAGACTGAAAAACAGACGATCAGATTCACCTTCAGACCAAACTAACATCTTCCTCCGAGTGAGTTCAGCTACAGGAGAGAAAAGTGGAAAACTACAACACTGCTGCTTCAACCTGCTGACGCTCCACACACTGAATGTGAGTTTGACTAAAAGCAGGACTCAAAGTGAAAGTAAGTAGAGGAGGGAGGGGAGCCATGACTGACTGTACTTTCTGTCTGCTGTGTTTTCAGCTTCACTCAGAGACTAAATGGCTTCCAGATCAGAGGAGGATCTCTGCTGTCCGGTCTGTCAGGAGGTCTTTAGAGATCCTGTTCTTCTGTCATGTAGCCACAGCTTCTGTAAAGACTGTCTGAAGAGCTGGTGGAGAGAGAAACCAACACAGGAGTGTCCAGTTTGTAAGAGAAGATCTTCAAAGAGTGAACCACCCTGTTACCTGGAGTTAAAGAACCAGTGTGAGGCCTTACAGGAGAGAGATCAGAGAGCTTCTGAGAAATCCATCAAAGAAGCTGCACGACAACAGAAGGAGGAACTTCAGGAAACTCTGGAGCCCTTAAAGGAGAAGTTAAAGGTTTCTGAACAAGTTAAAGTGAAGTTTGATCAAACAGCAGAAGACATTAAGGTCCAGGCCCAAGACACAGAGAGGCAGATTAAGGAGCAGTTTACGAAGCTTTACCAGTTTCTAAAAGAGGAAGAGGAGGTCAGGATGGCTGCACTGAGGGAGGAAGAGGAGCAGAAGAGTCAGATGATGAAGGAGAAGATGGAGGCTCTGAGCAGAAATATAGCAGCTCTTTCAGACACAGTCAGAGCCACAGAGGAGGAGCTGAGAGCTGAAGACGTCTCATTCCTGCACAACTACAAGGCTGCAGTGGAAAGAGTCCAGCAGTGCTCCATGCTGGAAGATCCACAGCTGCTCTCAGGAA
Source organism: Macquaria australasica (assembly GCA_005408345.1). Lineage (NCBI taxonomy): Eukaryota > Metazoa > Chordata > Actinopteri > Centrarchiformes > Percichthyidae > Macquaria > Macquaria australasica. The sequence continues at coordinate 132,268 of SEMN01000661.1, read as the reverse complement.
CTTGGATAGACGTGGCCAAACACCTGGGCAACCTGACCTTCAACATCTGGAACAAGATGAAGGACATGGTCTCCTACATTCCTCAAATTCTGAACCCAAACACTGCTCATCCAGACCTCATCCTGTCTGAAGATCTGACCAGTGTGAGACGAGGAGAGAGACAGCAGCTTCCTGATAATCCAGAGAGGTTTGATCGTTCCTGGTCTGTCCTGGGCTCTGAGGGCTTTAACTCAGGGACTCACAGCTGGGATGTCCAGGTTGGAGACAATACAGTCTGGGAAGTGGGTGTGTTAGCAGAGTCTGTCCAGAGGAAGGGACTCATAAAGTCTGGATTATGGAGAATACGGTTATGTGGAGATAAATACTCTGCATGGTCACCACCAGGTTCATCCACTGTTCTCCGAGTGCAGAAGAAGCTCCAGAGGATCAGAGTGAATCTGGACTGGAACAGAGGAAAGCTGTCGTTCTCTGATCCTGATACTAACACACACATACACACCCTCACACACACTTTCACTGAGAGGATGTTTCCATACATTCACACTGGGGATAAACTCCCACTGAAGATGTCAGCAGTGAAGGTCTGTGTGACAGTGGAACAGAGCAGTTAGAGATAAAGAGGAGGATTATATTCATGATGAGGTTTATTTCTTCCAAAGTCTGAGTTGAACCTGTTAAGCTGCACCTGTCCTCCTGCTGTCTCATTATTCCAAAGATATGTTCACTTTGGTTTCACCTGTTGGTTTTTATTGCTTTTATTTTCCTTTTGTTCTTTAGTTTGACTTTTTGTTTATTATCTTCCTTTTCAGATGTTAAATGATTTCACTTAGTTTCTGATTCTGCTGTTGGTCATTTATTCAGAGTTGCTCTATTTAAGGTGGACAGCTCATGTTTAAGGTGGACATGTTCACCATCTTAGTGTAGCATGTTAGCATGCAAACATTAGCTGATTAGCAGTAAACAGAGAGCAGCTGAGGCTGATGGGAAAGTCTGTAGTTCTGCAGGTATTTGGTCATAAACCAAAGTGTTGGACACATTAACATGTTGACCTGATGATTTTGAGTGCACTAACCCTTTAATCCACAGCCTCATTAGAAGTAAATATGATGAAGACTGCCAGGAATTAGACAGAGCCCTGCTGTCAATCCTGTGTGTAGTTACTGTAAGTGTCTGTTCCTATTCACGTCTTATCTGAGGACAGGAATGTTTTTTTAATGAGCTATTTAAACTCTGCCACCCTTAAATACACATCTTAAATTCCCCTTTAGGTGCATTCAGTTATAAAACACACATTCTTCCACACTGTACAGCAGTGTCACATGTATAACCGATATCCACTTTACAGCTGAAACGATCAGTCAATTAATTAATCAGTCAATCGACAGAAAATAAATCAGCAACAAGTAATAATTACTTAATAATTTAAGTCACTTTTTGAACAAAAATACCAACCAATCTCTGGTGTCAGCCGTTTTTCTTTATATCCTCGTAAACTGAATATCTTGAGCTGTTGGTTTGACAAAACGAGACATTAGAAGACGTCACTTTGGACTCTGATGGACATTTTTCACTATTTTGACATTTTATAGGCAACCAATTAAGACAATAACTGGAAGATCAATCAATAAGAAAATAATCGTAATTGCAGCCCTAATGTGTTTGTTCTAGTGATTCAGTAAAGTTATACTCAAGGTCCACTTACCTTTTCATTCGTCAGGTTTAAGAGTTTGAACAGGTGCTTTTGTAATGATGGTTTGTAATAATAAAGTGATATTCATCTTATTTGTTTGTTTTTTCACACTTATTATATCACATTTATAGATAAAAATAATAAATCATGACGGTTTAAATGTATACTGTGATGAGCTACAGCGTAGAGCAAAGAGCTAAAGTGTAAGGAATGGATTCAACTTTCTCTGCTCAAACATAAGATGCAAACATTCCTACAGTAGTAGCCTAGCCCAGTGTCAGGAGCACTTCCTACTACTTGTCAGGATTAGCCATTCTGGCAGCAGGGAGAGGACCCAAAATGCAGACAGGCGAGGAGGCTGAATAAGTCCAAGGATTTATTTATGGTAAATAAAACTCACACCAACTCAGGAACAGACAGGCAGGGAATCACCACCCACAGCACACGAGGAATCAAACCCAGGAACATCAAGAACATCAGAAAGTAACATCAATGACACGACGACGAACAAAGCAAAGGGACCGATATATATAGATACGGAAACAACGAGGGAATCGGACACAGGTGGGAAACAAGACACAGGTGAACCTAATCCAAACTGGCGGGAAAACAGACAATGACAGGAAGTACAGGGCACACACAAACACAAGACCAGGGATTTCAAAATAAAACAGGAAACAAGACAAATCACACAGTCCAGACAAGAGTCCTTCGTGGACCATGACACTACATTGTTTTTTCTGGGGTCACTGTTGGTATTTACAGCCAAACTCGCTGTCTGAGAGAGTGCTACGTTCAACACCTCAGTTGGTCTTCATTCAAAAAGCCTTTTCCTCTCGTAACGATTAAACTGAAACATACTGTTTAAAACTAACTAGCTGCAATACAAGAACAAAGCTGTTGATTTATTTCCAACTGGTGAGGACTTTTTACCCCAGACCTGTTAGCGTTAGCCTCAGTCTGGGAGGCGGGGCTAAAGGAAATGCTAGTGCGCCTGCTCTATGGGCCACATGATGCCGAAGCTATGTGGAAGATCCGGGTCATTTTATACCTGGAAGTCGAACCTTTTTGGCTTCATGCGCCGCTGGGCAACTTTCATAGTAATGAACGGGGCCCCGCCTCCGACGCTGGATCCAGTTCTCTTTATACGTCCGTGGCCCAGACGAATCTATCCATATAAGCCACGCCCATTTGTGTCTAGATTTTCCATTGCCATTTTTAATTTTGTCCATATCTGTTTTTCCCCTACTCTTACAAATTCTGAGCAATCGTCACCAAATTTGGTACAAAACATCTCTGGACCAACCCTGAAAAAGTGTCTTTTTCTGATTTTTGATATTCCATACACTTTTGCTATAGCTGGCCCTCAAAGTTTGCTCAAATGCTGTGGGCAGGGCTTATGTTACAAAAAATGTCATATCTCCTGAACGCTTTGTGCTATTGCAACCACATTTGGTGGACATGTATAGATGTGATGTCTGAGTGACCATGACAAATGTGGTGCCATTTGGCCAATAGTTGGCGCTGTAGCAGCATCATATATAACTATAAAGGAAGGTATCTCTGTCTGTCCGTCTGTCTGTCTGTCAGTCCGTCTGTGTGTACGTGTTTCTGTCCGTCTGTCTGAACGGGCACTGCACTAGTATGAAAGAATTGCAATCAATACAGTAGACTAAAGCCACACTGAGACAACCGCACAGCTTGACCCAGTTTAAAGGAATTCGCTGCATTGAGGGGAAAAATGGGGAAAGGTCTCTAACGCGTCACCAAAGTCTGCAGCCACTTCCTGTTGGTGAGGCTGGATTTCCTCCCTGGCGCTGGCTGATATTTGTACAGGCTTGAAGAGGGCTTGAACAGGCTCTTTGATGGGTCGGGTCTGCATGCTGTGGGAGTGCAGAGTCGGGGGTTTGGGTTAATCCTCACCCTCTCACAGTTGCTTTGGGTCTGAAGCTCCAACTCAAACAAACAGCCAGAATTACAGAAGGACATTTTTAATTTTCTTTCAGCTTAATTTACTTTCATGTAATGCCATATGCAAGTTATTCTTCTATTCCACTACATTTTGGAAGCCAATATAGTACTTTTTACTTCACTATATTTATTTGACAACTTTGCAGATTTAGATTATTAATACAAAATATAAACCAACTAACAAATTAAGATGTATTATTAAAGTTTAAGATACCTGACAGTATGTAAAGTAGCTGAAATCAGCTCCACCTTTACCAGCTGCAACATTAGTGATGCTTACACATTAATCAGTAATTATTCTGAAATGGTCCTTTTCTGCATAAGTACTTTTTACTTTTAGTACTTTAAGTATGTTTTGATGCCAAAATGTATGTACTTTTACTCAGTTAAGGTTCTGAATGCAGGTCTTTTACTGGAAACAGAGTATTTCTACACTGTGGTATTGCTAGTAAGTAAAAGTAAAAGATCTGAGTACTTCTTCCAGCACTCGCTATATGAAGCAATTTGAATGCAAGTTAAAAATATTACTTCTTCGTTAGCTTTAATGAAGAGGGTAAACATGCTGTAAGCCATTTTTCTCCCTCTTATCACCGTTTGCCATTGAGAGAAACTGATTTAGAAACAAGAGTAGTTCATTTAATCGGATTTCATGAGGAAACCCGCTGCTGCACAATACAATCTGCAGAGAAGCAAACATGTTTGTCGTTGACTGATGACAGCGATGATTTGAGTAGCAACTTACAGTAAAGGAATAGTTCAAGATTTTTGGAAACACACATATTTTCTTTCTTACCAAAAGTGAGATAAGAAGATGGTTTTCAGTCTCGTGTCTGTGTGTTAGTTACAGAGCTAGAGTTAGCATGCGGCTAGCCTGGCTCTGTTTAAAACACGTCTACCAACACCGCAAAAGCTACTTAAAGAACGCCTTGTTCGTTTAACCTGTAGTCAGAAAGGTAAAAAAGTCAATGTTGTCACAGTAGCCAGGTTTCCATCCAAACGTAACGCAAATTTGAACCAAATTGTCAGAAAATCTGTGCTTTGTGAACACGAGTTGATTGGTTGATGGAGATGAACAGCAGGTGGAGCTGATCCTCCAGTCGCTGCCATTACACCACCACAGAAGAAGAAGAGGACACAACGAGGTGACGTCACGTGGAGAACATGATGGAGATACGAGCTTTCTGTTAGTTTCATGTGTCCATGTGAGGAAGGTTACAGCCTCCTCATCGCTCCACACACATCTGATGTTTTCAGCCCTTCACTCTGACTCACAGGCTTCATGGACGCCAGCATTTATTCATCAAGTCTGTTTCCGTTGCACTTTGTCGCTTTTTGTTTTTATTGATACATTTTTGCAATATTTGGATTTTTTTTTCTGTTTTTTTAATGAGAGGATTGACGGTGCACATAAAAACAGGTGGATGGAAAGACACTTTCAATAAGGTTGCCAGGTTTGGTACCATCGTGCCTGCACACAGAGACCAAAACCTAGAAATCTGTGCTTACTGACTGTGTCTGGCAACCCTGACTAGAGCTGGAGACGCTGCACAGAAGAACTGGATGAACTGTTTGTCAAGAAATATAAAAAGACACTTATTGTTGCTCAGTTGGTTAATACAATACATTTAGCCTAAATGTCTGGCACACCATCGAGCTGGTTAAGCCAATAAAGGCAGTGAGGAACTGGACTCGGCTCCTCCATCCTCACCACATAAACACATGTTAGTGTGTGCACACACGTTCACACAGATTAAAACACACACAGGCAGTTATATTATCACACATGTTGACGCACACAGAGAGAGAGGGAGTGAAAGAAAGGGAATCATATTACTTTGACTCCATACATAAAGTATGCTGAGTTTACCTCTTGATGTCTCCCCTGAGGGTGCCTTTAGTCAGCTTAGCGTTTATCCCACCCTCCCTAAAATGAACCCGGGGGCAGGGTGCTGGATTTACTGTACCTCCAAGCACACATGGAGCTGGTTTAGCTTGACCCGAACACAAAACCCCCCAAAAGCCTAATTCCTCTTCACAGCCTGTCAAATACATCTCAAGATCTCTCCTCTCCAGGAGGATTTGGTGTCAAGTCAGATTTATTTATAGAAATCAACCACGGACTGAAATCAGCACTAAAGAAGGCTCCAAATAAAATGCAGTCCAAACTTTTACAGTAGACATTTCTACGTCTTGCATTGAAAGAACAAAAGTATTAGCATCAACAAAAACTTAAAGTGCCAAAAATAAAAGTACTCACTATGCAAAATGTCCCATTTCAGAATTATGCATATTATATTTTTGGATTATAATTATTGAAGCATCAATAAAGTCTTTATTTGTAGATTATATTTTGCATTATTAATCTGAATCTGCACAGTAACTAAAGTTATCACATAAATGTAGTGGAGTAAAAACTACAATATTTCCCTCTGAAATGTGGTGGAGTAGAAGTATAAAGTAACAGAAAATAGAAATACTCAAAGTACCTCAAAATTGTACTAAAGTACAGTACTTGAGTAAATGTTTACCTGCTCACAACAGAACAAACGTGTGTTTTTATGTAAGTTGTTGTTTTGGTGAGAATGAGGTGTGTGTGTGTGTGTGTGTGTGTGTGTGTGTGTGTGTGTGTGCACTCTTTCATTGTACTTTCCTTGGCAGGTCACACCACCATGTAACAGGATCCTCCCGGAGCTCAGGCTGATTTGGAGAACAATGCAGAAGGTGTAACACGTCCACATAGTTTTTAATAGCCTGAACAGGCGGCTCGAGTGCTGCGGTGAACTATAACATGATCCTTATTACTGCAAACCAGCTCACAAAAGGTGTTTTCAGACCAGAGGAACGTTTTTGTTGTTCTAAGAACCCCTTCCCTTTTTATTGTGTTCGCACTGCAGGAACTGGGAGTGATCGTAGTTGTTAGAATTTTGAGGGACTTTTTTAGCTCCTACTTCAGAGAAGGAACTCTTCCAGCACAAGAGGAACCTTGAGTGATGTAAGTGTATGGTGATTGGTCGAACACAAGAGCCAATGTACCATCTTTAAAAACCTGTGTAAAACGTTAGCTGTGTAAATGACAGCTCGTCACGGTAGTCCATGGATGTGTAATAACAACTGGATACCGGAACCAAAGATGGCGCCTTTTCAGTCCAATAAGAATTGTTCGCCTGGTGCATACACCAAACAAAGTTTCTAGCTTCTGGGTTTAATTAGCTAACCTTTCTGCAGGGATTTGGTCATAAACTAAGCTTTTTACAGGCTGATGAAGATGAATCTTCCTCTAATATTCCTGTTTCCATGCAGCTTGTTGGACCGTGTGAACTCAGCCTCCCTCTTTCATTCATTCCTTCTTGAAAAGTTCGGCGTTGTGATATTTGCTCATATCCAGAAACCTGTTGATCTCCAGGTCTTTCATCATGTTTAACAGTAGCTGTGTTTCTCCTTGTCTTTTCTTCTGTGCCTGCATCTCTACCTCAGCCCTGCAAACTGTTGGCTGGCTGGTTTGTTTCCAGCACAGAGCTGACCGGAAACAGGAAGAGGCCGTGAACCAGCTGTATACATGTCCAAAGAACGCTGCTAAAACCTGAAGAATATAAAGTCTTAATCGGAA
>SEMN01000661.1:0-120000 GCA_005408345.1 Macquaria australasica | reverse complement strand
TTACGCAGGGTGGCCCATTACAGAATAATATGTATTATAACCAGTGGTGGAATGTAACTAAGTACAGTTAGTCAAGTCACCACTTTCTACTTCTACTTTACTACATCTCAGAGAAACTATTAGTCGATTAATTGATTAAATGTAATTAAGTTAATTGGCAACTATTTTGATCGTTGAAGTCATTTTTGCTGTAAAATCATTTCCTGGTTGCAGCTTCTCAGATGTGAAGATTTGCTGCTTTTCCTTTGAATGATGTTAATAATGTTAATGTTGTTAATAATGTTGAGGTTGTTAATAATGTTAATGTTGTTAATAATGTTGAGGTTGTTAATAATGTTGATGATGTTAATAATGTTGATGTTGTTAATAATGTTAATGTTGTTAATAATGTTGATGTTGTTAATAATGTTGAGGTTTGGACTGTTGGTTGTGAAGGAGTCAAGTTTTACAAACCAATCAATCGATGGATTAATGGAGAAAAGAATCAGCAGATGAATCCAGAATGAATCATTAGATACAAACTAGTAGAAAATGAGCTCCAACAGTAAAATCCTGCTTTTATATGAACGATGAGGAAGAATCATCTAATGAGATCAGATAGAACATTTACTGCTTTAATACTCAACACTACACTTTACTGATTATACTTACACACTTTTACTTGTACCAGAGTATTTTGTGGTATTAGTATTTTTACTTCAGTAAAGGATCTGAGTACTTCCTCCACCTCTGATTATGTCCCTGGATTATAATTATTGATGCATTAATGTGTAAGTGTCACTAATGTTGCAGCTGGTAAAGATATACAGCTGGGTATCTTAATCTGTAATAATTACATCATCATTTATTAGTGATTTATATTGTGTATCAATAATCTGAATCTGCAAAGTAACTAATGTGGTAAAATAAATGTAGTGTAGTAAAAAGTATAAAGTTGCATAAAATGGAAATACTCAAGTAAAGTACAAGTACCTCAAAACTGTACTACAGTACTTGAGTAAATGTTCCACCACTGACACACACACACACACACAGATTGACACATAAACCTATAATCACATGCTGGGTCTCACACACACACACACACACACACACACACAGTACTTATATGCACACACACTTTCACTGTGTTATACTCTCTCTCTCACACACACACACACACACACACGCAGGTCGTTGCTGTGTCCCTTTAATCGTCTAAGCAGCTTTACAAACTGGGGAAGCTGTCAAGGTGTCTCTCTGTGAGACTCTGGTTTGGCTGGTGGCCTGTTTGGAGTCTCATCTGGATTAAGAGTCCGCAGCTTTGAGCTAAATGCTAACTCCAGCATGCTAACATGCTGAAGCAGGTTTATCAGATCTGTGTCCCAGTTCACGTTCTTCTGTACCTACACTTGATATTTTGAGTGCATGAGTGCGTTCACACTGACAATTATGGCAAAATGCAGTGTACTGTGAGGACCCGGATGGTGTTTAACTCAGAACGGTCAGAAAGTTGAGTGAGGTCGCCATCTTGGCCACGTAGCGGAAGGGGAGGGAACAGCAACCGATGAAAATGGCGGCCGCGGTTGCGATTGTAAAAGAAAAAAGCACGTTCATTGTATGTAAGGAGAAGACACAAACACTGTAGCAGAGGTTTTTATTCTTCTTGTAACAAAGTTGACACAACATAGTAATGAAACACGAAGTGACTTCAGCAGGATGGAAAGTTCACTCAGGTTCAGTGAGTCTGATACACAGATACTTACGTAGTATATTAGAGGTGAAACAATCTCTAACACTTGTAATATAGAGTAAAAATATTTAACAAACAAGAAAGAATATTTGAGTTCCACATTAAGTTGATTTTCATCTGGCAGTAAAGTGAATAGAAGACTTGAAAGAAGCTCATCGATGTCAAAATGTTTCAACCAAACCACAGTCACAGTACGAACTATTAATACCTCCATTACCACTGACTCTACTAGCACTACTGCTCCCAGAACTTGTACTTCTACTGTTTTCTAAGATACAACCGACCTAAAGATGACAAGGACACACACTGGCTGACTCTACAACGCTTCTTTTAAAATAATTTAACATAATAGAAAATAAAATCAGACTTGATCCGCTATCACCTCTGTGACTGTAAAGCTTCTCTCTCGAGCATCACAGAAACCGACACTTTGTCTTTAAACGCTCACAAACATTAAATGTCTGTTGTTCCTTCTGCCTCTTGAGAGAGAAATGACAGTGGTGGAAGACGTACTCATGTGTTTTACTTAAGTAAAAGTAGCAATACTGCTCTGCAGAAATACTCTGTTACAAGTAAAAGTTCTACATGCAAGATTTCACTTGAGTAAAAGAACAGTATTAACAGTATTAAGTATTAACAACAAGGGCATCATGGTTCCTTTCTGTCACATGTCACGGCTGAACCCGAATGCAGACACCAAACAGGTAAGGTGAAAAAACAAGTCTTTTATTGTGAAGGGGCAGGAATGGTGAGATGGTGGCTGAGGTGAGGGGAAGTTATCCTGGAGGGGGCCGAGGCTTGGCAGAGGGAATCCCAAGGGTGAGAGCTGGCTGGTGGGCAGGTGATCCAGGAGACGGGGCGAACAGGTGTGAGGCTAACTGGCAAGGCAGGTAACACACACACGAGGCACCACGACCCGACCGGCGGGGACTGGCTGTCTGTGCAGGTTCTCGTAGCAAGTGGTGCTGATGGCTTGGTAGCAGGCAGGTGTGCTGATCCCAGGTGATGGGCAGGTGTGCAGGAGAGAGACAGGGGGGCAAAGAGGGGGAGGGGAACAAGCAGGCAGACAGATAAAACCAAAACACTCACAGTCAGTCATACGATTATTACTTATTCTAACAGCTAGAGGTGGAGCACGTTTTAACCACTTTATATACTGTTGGATAGTTCAGTCCTGCCATTCGCAACCAGTGGGCCTCAGAGCGCCATCTAGTGGTACTGCCAAATGGTTAGATTAAAATAAAATAAAAAAGATTTTTAGCCCATGTCCCATCCGCTAACATGGAGGGGCGGGGCTTAAAGAACCTATACTGCAGCCAGCCACCAGGGGGCGATCCAGATGTTTCGGCGTTGTCCATCTTTATATGCAGTCAATAATCACGACGCATCATCAGGTAGAGACTAACGTGTGTTGCCTGTTAGCTAGTGATGTGGGAGGCGTCACAGAGTGCTGGATGTGGTGGAATCCTGTCAAATGAAGCTCCTGAGACACTTCAGCACAAAGCACCCGGGATGTAATGTTTTTTCTCTCATTTATTTGGGAAGCTGGTCCTCGGAAATGTTTTAACAATCAGAAGTGGGCCTCAAGTTACGACAGGTTGAGAACCCCTGGTTTAATCTATTTATAAATGGATCATCTGTTTTGTTTGTAAAGTCTTAATCTGTAAAGTAACTGTGTCTGTCAGATAAATGCAGTGAAGTAAGAAGTACAACATTACATACGAGTAATAAGTGCAGTACTTGAGTAAACGTACTCAGTTACATTCCACCGCTGAGAAACGGCCTCAGAGAAAGTTGTGGATTCGTACTTTGAGTCTTCAGGAGCAATAATCAGTGTTAGGGTTAGGGTTAAGATGCAGCCAGAGGCGAAGCCGAGCAGGAGCTCCCAGTGACGCAGGTTAACTGGCCGAGCGCTCGTCTCTACAGGAGCTTTTTTGTTTGAGTAGATGCTAAAATTTAAAGGTTTTACAGGCGTCCTGTCATCAAAGTAGCTGAGTTTGTTCTCCGCTGCTGTAAAAGACAAACACGATAGCTGGCTGATGTTAGCAGCACGCTTCGTCTTCATCAATGAAACTAACATTTGAATAAAGCCATCGCTGCAGAATCAGAGACAGATGCTACACCTCCTACACCCTAAATCTCTCACATTTGAGAGATTTGTGTTTTTTATCGTTTTAAATGTCTTTAAGCTTCATCCAAAGCTGGAAGTGATTTTGAAACCTTGACTTTGACAGTTTTAACAGTCCAATCTGTAGATCTTGACAAGGTGGGGAAAAAAATTAAAACGTCTTCCTTTAAAGGAATAGTTTGACATTTTTGTTTGACAGTTTAAAATTAGCTTAGCTTAGCATAAAGACTGAAAGCAGGGGGAAACAGCTAGCCTGGCTCTGTCCACAGCCTAATTGTTTATTTCATTAGTACGCCAACAGACATCTAACTAGATTATAACTAGACACAACTAGATTAAGAGTCCACAGTGGCTCTGTGAGGCTGAGCATGTTAGCATGCTAACATGAGGTTGAATGTCATTAGTTTTGCAGGTATTTGATCATAAACCAAAGTACTGGATATATTCAGATTTGACCAAATGGTGGAGGACACACCAGAGGATTGACAGAGTCAATCTACATAACTGTCTGAAACGATTCATCTCTACACATCTGGTTACATACATACATACATTACAACAGGCTAGCTGTTTCCCCCTGCTTCCAGTCTTTATGCTAAGCTAGGCTAATCGCCTCCTGGCTCTAGCGTCATATTTAGCGTACAGACACGAGAGTAGTATCCATCTTCTCATCTAACTCTCAGCAAGAAAGCACATGAGCTTATTTCTCAACATGTGGAACTTTGCCTTTCATTCATGCGTCTGCAGCTATTTTACTTTCACGTTCATTTCCTCCACGTTTCGTTTCTTTTCCCGCCTACGCTCCTCTCCTCAACACCCTCAACACCCTTTTGGTTTTGAACAGATAAGAAGTGGAAACAAAAGTAAAGTCAGGTGCCTTTGAAAACATGTAGCCCTTTTGTCCTTGGATCATGCAGGGTGTGTGTGTGTGTGTGTGTGTGTGTGTGTGTGTGTGTGTGCGTGCGTGTGCGCGTGTGTGTGTGTGTGTGTGCGTGTGCGCGTGTGCATTATGGGAACACACACCGCAGCGGCCGGCCTCCCTGACTACCAGCCACCAAATAAAAAAAATTCTTTTCAAAACCAACCTCAGGAACCAGCGGAGGGATGATTAAATTCTCCATGCGAGGAGTTCAAAAGCAATAAAAAATGAAATGAAAACATGGGTGGTGTTCAACACAAAGACCTCATTGTTGCTGGGCAAAGGAATGCCTGTGTGTGTGTGTGTGTGTGTAACTGTGGGCAGAGGCTGGGAGGAATTTGGGTTTTTGCATGGAGACAAAAGGTGGCCGATGACGGGGAGACGAGGATGAGGCACAGAGAGGGAAACAGAAAGACAGAAGCTGTTTCCATCCACGCTGACACCTTAGCATACTCTGTGTTAGCATTTGCCTTTACAGCTCCACTAATTAATATTCAGTTATATCAACAGTGAGCTGAATGATTGAGTAAGATGGAAGGAATCATGGACTCTGCAGCACTACAGCTTTTTAGCCTCTTTTAGCTCTTTGTTTTGGTTTTAACGGCTGTGAATTTATAATTTATCATTTTTTTAGTCTCCTTCATGAAACGTAGTGAAGAGTTACCACTTTAAAAAGGTCCGAACAAAAGAAAAAAATCCTTTTTGAGTCCATTTTTTCTTATTACTGCACGTACAGCAGAGGGGTCTGTGGGGGGGGGGGGTTCAGCATGAATGTTGATGTTACGGTGCAGCGATCAAGTCATGTATATAAACACACACACACACTTATCCATCAGCCTACAAAGTCTTAGCTTGCACACACACACACACACACACAACCTAATTTCCTGTAATCCCTTGTCACCTGACCTCTGACCTTTGTGAGGGTGTTGACAGATTTAAGACCCCCAACTTCCTCGGTGTGTTTGTGAAGGGTCTCATTCCACGGTTGTGTTGGCGCTTTTAAAAACGATTACATCAAACTAAAAACGTCACGCACATGATTTCTTCTTCTTCTTGAAATATAAAGGTTTAAAAAGACAAAGTAAATTATTATTAAAATATGATAACTGAGGAAAATACCCTGAATTCAGATATTAGAACATTTCAAAAACTCACATAGCTGTGTGATCTGTGCATTATGTTTTTGGAAAGGAAGGTTAATAATAGAAGCATTTTAATGTCACTCAGTGAAGCGAACAAGAGGATGCAAATTTGGACACAAACAGTGTGACAACGTCAGAGTTTCCTTTTCAAGAGAAATGTGGACAAGAGAGAACATTTACCTGGATTTCCACTAACACCTACTTCCCTTTAACTTCCTGCTAACATTCAAATCAGAGTGTCAGGAAGAAGGAAGACATTTGTCCAGGTGCAAATCATCAGAAGGAAACAGTCAAATCGATGCATGCTGGGTACTTTCAGATGGCGTCGATGACCTCGAGGTCAACAGTGGTTTTTCCTCTGAAGGGCCGGCAGAACGTCCAACGTGACTGGACTTGTCGGTGAAGGAGCTTGTGGATATGCGCCTCTTGACTGATGCGAACTGAGGTGAGGAACATGAGTGAAAACGTTACACTTATTATATGTGTTTTTATAATTTTCTGTTCTGTTCGCTGTTTGAATCCAGCGCCTGTGGTGAAATGTGCCGTCATGACAGATTTCCTACTTTATAAAAGCAAAGAGCAGCAGAGATGGAGACACAGATAAAGAGAGCCGGAGATGTTGAAATGTCCTTTGAGATGCTCAGTGGATAAAAGAGAAATGATGGAAGAGTTCATAGAAAAAACAGACTGCCTGGTGCAACACGTTTTGGAAATTCCCATAAATGTGTATGTGTGTGTGTGTGTGTGTGTGTGTGTGTGTGTGTGTAAGCCAAAGATTGTCAAAACAAACCAAGATAAGAAAAGAATGTGTGTTGACTATATATATGTTAAGAGTTGTTAACGTATACTGACAGTAGACGCTGTCTTGAGGCTCCGGGGATGACAGTGTTGGTCGATCCACCACTTTGGTCCAAACTGAAATACCTCAACAACTACTGGATGGATTGTGGCCATTCGTGGTCCCCAGAGGATGAATCATACTGACTTATATACTGTAAAGTGCTGCAGGGATGATGTATTTTTGTAGTCTAACCAGGAAGTTAGCATCGCCCTGGTTCCCTCCACAAACAGCCAATGGGATGTTTCCATTGGATTTTGGATTATTATCTTCACACATGAACTCCACTTTTATGATGTTTGATGCGTAAAGTCAACCTCCAGCAGTAAAAAGCTGACGTTAGGCTGTAAACCAGCTCCACCACGGTCACATGACTTCAGCGTCTCCACCACTGAGCTTCCAGCACTGACCTCTTCTACAAAAGCCTTTGGGAAAGTTTGAGTTAGAACAGTTTGCAGTATAAACCCAACGAGGCTGTAAAGGAGGACGAGTGAGTCGATGAGTTTCTGTGTTCGGCGTGATGACGTTTAATGTCCCCGACAGCCTCTGGAGTCTCATTTAGACTCTTGTTAGCAACCGACTTTTTTAAGACACGGAGAAGCTTCAGAACTCACCAGTGGAGTATTTACTGACGGAGTTTAAAATCTCTTCAGCTTGTATTAACCACAGACCTTATTTCAGGCATCGAACCAAAAACCCGTTCAAGAAACCCACTGACTTCCAGAGGAGGGAACAGGAAGAGCTAACATGCTAACATGCTGGAATAAAGTTTTGTTCGGACAGCTGGATTGTCATTACTGTCCACCACTGGATAGAACCTGTGTGTGTGTGTGTGTGCCGTATTCGTCAGTGTTTGGCGTCGCCTGTGAGTGTTTTTCCCTGCAGCACAGAGGCCGACAGGCAGCAGCTTGTCTCTGTATGGATGTCAACAACACACACACACACACACACACACACACACACAGAAACCAGGGCTTCACTAACCGTATGTATTTTAATTTAAAATTTTATTTACAGAAGTCTTTCCCAACTATTTTCTAAAAATCTCGTTGGTCATCCTCTGATAGATATCTGTTGATTTCTTTGTTGCTATGAACTTTAGGGCAGATTCTCTTCCTGTGCAGAGGTCAGAGGTCAGTGACCCTGAAGCTGGCAGCGATTCAGTGTCTTTCCCATGAAACTGGAACACGTCATATTGTCTGTAACCTGAAACTGCTTTGATAATTTGAAATCAACACCCTCCAAGCTTTGTGCATCTCAGCTAAAGATCCCTTTCTTTCCCGAAACTCTCGACATTTACTCCAAGTTATAGTTCCTTTACTGTTCCTTCTTTCATCGCGTCGGGCTTCTGCTGCAGTTCGTCTCCCGTCCTTTCCTTTGTGTCCATGACAGCAAATGGCAGACAAAAAGCCACAGGTGAGTCCTGGGCATGAGGGACAATAGACGACATCTGACACCTGGAATGTCGTCAAAGGGCTGGGAAAGTCGCGATGTGGCTCCGTATGCTGGATCTCATGCACCGCAACGCTGAGGGACAGCGGTGGAAAGTAACTATGTGCATTTACTCAAGTACTGTACTTAGGTACTTGTACTTTACTTGTGTATTTCCATTTTATGCTATTTTAGTCTTCTACTTTACTACATCTCAGAGCGAAATGTACTTTAAACTTTAGCTTCTAGTTACTTTGAAGATTAAGATTAATAATACAAAATATAATAACTAAATTATGTATTATTTTGATGTATTATTGTAGATTAAACTACTCTGCAGTATATAAAGTAGTTCAGATTAGCTCCAGCTTTACCTGCTGCAACGTTAAAGTGACACAAACATTAACGAACCAATAATTAGAATATACATTACTCTTAAATGTGTCATTCTGCATTACGCATACTTTTACTTTTGGTACTTCTGATGTTGACACCTTTGTACTTTTACTCAAGTAAACCTTTGATTGCAGGACTTAGAGTATTTCTACACTGTAGTATTACTACTTTTACTTAAGCCAAAGATCCGAGTACTTCTTCTACCGCTGCTGAGATTATATGTGATCCTGGAATTGATAAGCAATCAATAACACCTCACAACATTTTGAAAAGATAAAACAGTACTTATTACTTCTAATAATGCTCCTCAGCTTTGACATTAAAGTTATAAACTTTACAGGGTTCGTACAGCTTTTTAAAAGTAAAACTCAAGCACTTTTCAAGCACTTTCAAGGTACCTAAACCAAAAGTTTCCAGACTCTCGAAGCCTTTATCATCACACATTCTCACTCGGGAAACAGAATATTAAAAACAAAGATTGGAACAAAGACGCCGTTTTTAAAATGTTAATGTGCATAAAAATAGCTTTATTTCCAATAATAAATCAGAACCTGCATGCAGAAACCAATGATTCATTGGCTTCTCCACTCCATTGGTGATTCACATGTGGTGTTTGTGACATTAAGCAGCAGAACATACGTTTCTCTCCCATGCTCACTGACCAGACCTGGAGCCGATTACTGCTTGAAATGCTTTTTTTGTCGTTTGTTTTTAGTTTTTCCTGTCCTGAGGTCGGCTCATCCCGTTAGCGACGGCTGACCTGGATAATATTTAACTCCCTCAGAGGAGGCACAGAGGAGCTGACAGATTCTGTCCAAATCTAATCAGTTACTCCTCTGTCGGAGGTCGAGGTCAGCCGATTCTTGCTGACACTCTTAAAGGAAACAAGTATCAGTGTTTTCTTGATTTAATGTTTGTTGCTGGGGAGGTACAAGGCCTTGAACCAGCGTCAAGACGTTTCTGTAACTGGGCGGCAGCTCGTGTAGGCAGGGACCTTGAATTTCCAAATGCATGTTAGCAAATTTATCACGCTCTATTTTGGCTAGTTTTTTTCCAAAAAAGTGAAACATTTCCAAGTGGTAATCAACCCCGGTCTGCTCCTGACAACATGGCTCATCAGCACAACACCCACCACAAGCAATCCTTCTACAGACACAAACAAAACATAAATACAAAAGCAAAAACAAAAAGTCTAAAAGATAATAGAAACTCTTACAAAATAAAAAGTTTCAAAACTATTTGCCTCTGAAAATCTCAAACTAGTGTATATAAAACTTTTAAAATCACATATACAACAGCTTAAAAAGGGGGAAACACCCCAACCTGAAAGAAGGCAATAAAATAATTTGACAGTTAAATTAATACAAAATAAAAAGGGAACAAGTTGATCTACTGGAGGAAAAAAAAAAGAACCAGAACACTGGAGAACGAGAGGAGGCGAGTTAGTATTAGCACTGGTATCAAAACCGTTCTCATTTACATTTACAGTGAATCACAGGAACGTTACTGCAGGGAAAACGATCAAACATAAAAACAATTTGGCATTTAAATATTTGGTTGATATTTTTTTTGTTGCCAGGATGTGGCCAAGTACCAAGTTTTTTTTATTTTAATTTTCTCTAATGACTATATACAAATCCTTGGTAGACCAGTCTGCAGCTACGAAATGTGAGCATCAAACCTGTTCATCATGGCTTCAGTGAGCGCTCAGTGACCCAGTAACCAAAATATAAAACCAACAACAAACTTGTCAGTGTAGCTTATTGAGAAAGTATCGACCCCATGATTTAAAAAACAAGAGAAAGTACCAAAACTACCAGTTTCTCCGATCACAGAGCTTAAAATGTCTTTTCATTGGACAAAATAATCACAACATTTACTGGATGCATGAATATAAAAGTTTTTTTACAAGGTAATGGATTAGCATGTGTGCAGCTCAACAGTCAGCTTCACAGAACAGTAAAGGAATAGTTTTCCACTGTCTGAGGATCAACACACACACTCTGAGGCTAGCTTAGCTTAGCACAAAGACTGGGAGCAAAGGGGAAACCTAGCCTGGCTCTGTCAAAGAGGTAACTACAGCCTCTAAAGTTCACTAATGCGTCATAACTCGTTTGCTAAAGGGATTAAGTTTACGACTTGCACACAGCGTTCAGTTTCTCAAGTTTGTACATATCTGACTTATGATAAACCAAAAACATGGACACTCATGTCAGCCAAAGTCCAGTGAAACCCAAATGTATTGGATGCAACAGCATCTTTAACTCAGAGCCAGGCTAGCTGCTCCCCTCCGTTTCCAGTCTTTATGCTAAGCTAAGCATCATATTTAAACCGACAAGACGAGAGTCAATCTGAACATATTTCCCAAAATGTCAAACTTTTGTGTGTGTGTGTGTGTGGAATGTAGGTGCGTCACCCTGTAGGAGCATGTTGTTGGACTCCAGTCGAGTTCACCATAATAACAGAAAAACAAACCCTGGAGGCACAGCGGTAATTATTATAGTGGCAAAACATCTTCCAGGCTGCTCTCCAAAACAGGCAGCAAAAGTAGTGTGTGTGTGTGTGTGTGTGTGTGTGTGTGTGTCCTGGGTCATACAGTATTTGCAAATTCCTCTTCTGGATTAGTTTAGCTTACTTATCTGGCGCTACGTGCCAGACTGATGGGACTTTCCCCACATGAGATACAAAACATGGCCGAAGGTTTAAAAGAAAAAAAAAAATAGTAAAAAGTATTTTAAGGTCGTTTTAATGAACTCTGCTGAATTCTCACAGTGCTCGTTCAGCACTTTAAAAAGGCAGAAGCAATGATTTGCAAATACTTGTTGACCCTCGTCTCTTCTCTCACTAACTTTAGAGCACTGTGAGGATAAAAATGAACAAATATTGTAATTATTAACATCAGTTCTAACGGACGACAGAGCATGAAACTACACAGTGTCACAGTGATGGATACTGTGTTTGAATCCAAATTAATTTGAACAACATGAACTCAATTCTTTCCCATCATAACGGGATCTTTAATAGAAAAAAAACATTTTCTGAAATCTCTCTGCATTACAAGGAGTTGTTTAAAAAAGAAAATCAAATAAAAATGTTCACATAAAAAGTCATTTGCTTCAGTAACGTGAGAAGCTGCAGTCCAAGAACCAGGAGGATTAACAGAGAGGGGGAATAAATAACTGGACTGTTAATGCGTACCGAGACAAACATCATTGCACAGTGTTAGTGTTTTTAACTGGAAGGTGGGAGAAGAAGAAAGGAACGGAAGCAATGAGGAAGAGGAGTTCAAAGTTCTGTTTTTCTCTCGACATGGGGACAAAACAATAAAAACACAAGACAAAAACAAAAGATCACCGTGTACCGCAGCTGAAATAGTCCACTCCTGTTGCTCCTTTTCCTTTTTTGACAAAACCAAGAGGGAGACGGACCAACAAAGCCTCTGATTGGTTAAGAGAGCACCAATAATATTAGTATACATCAGGTAGGAGGAGTCAGTCAATCGATTGTGTTGTCGGGGCTTCTCTCCTGATTTGTTATCAAGCGTCACGATGATGATGAGGCACTGATTGGGTTTTTAAGGGTTAAGGGAGTGAGGTGTGTGTTTGTGTGTGTGGTGGTGGTATAGGAGGAAGGGGTGGAGGTTGGGGTCTATGCGTAGATCTCTGTGGTGGGGGCTTTCTTGTAGATGGGCTTCTTCCCCAAATCGTAGCTGCCCTCGTCCTTCTTCTTCATGCGGTAGATGAGGAGGAGGATGAGGAGGACGGCGAACATCAAGCCGACGGCGCCGCCCGCGATCAGAGCTGGGAGAGACAGAGAGAGAGGTTAGACTTTAAAAAGAACAGACAATGATGATAAAACCCTCTCAGTAATTGATTCATCGTTTCATTTTTCAAGCAGAAAAGTGAAACATCTGCTGGTTCCAGCTTCTTAAATGTGAGGATTTGCTGCTTTTCACAATTTTTTTTGACATTTTATGGACTAAACGATTAATCGCTAATGAAAATAATCATTAGTTGCAGCTCTAATTCAGACCTGAGGAAATTACTTTTAAATATAAATTATATGTAGAGTCGTTCACCATCAGGCCGATCCAGGTATATTTTAATGGATTGATTTCGGCCTAAATAAATCAAAATTTTTCTTTTATTCATGTCAATTTCCCCTCTCATTCTGCCAGTTAAACTTAATAATTTAAGCTGAACAGTTTTGAACCAGGACCTTCAGGTATTTGGATGAAGTAGCTAGAGCTGTTATTTTAATGTGTCAGACATATTTAATCAACTTTGTACATCTTCTGCTGCCGTCTTCAGGCTGTAACTTGAGTGTGCTCCGTCAGCTGTGCCATTTGGGTCAACATAAGTATTATTAGAGGACTCCACTCTGGGCCAATAAAACCTGATGAACACATCCATAATTATAAAGCGTATTAACTATTAACTTTGGTCCAATCATCTAACGTACCGCCATTAATATTAAAGTTGTTTTTAATCCAACTGAAATTACAGCCGACTTTGGGGAACTCAATACTGTCCTTGGGGGGGGGGGGGGGGGGTCATGCAGCTGAGGAAACGTTTTCATGGTGCAAAGATTTCTGAATTCCTCTTTTATTGACAACAGCTGTTTTCATCAGAAATGTAAATAAGATATCTTTGGCCTGCATCTTATCCTCATCCTACAGAGTTTTGTCTTGCTGAAGAACAATATTTATGTTCCTTTACATCAGCCAAAAGAGCAGATTTTCTTTTTTACTTGTGCACTTATTTAGGAGGCTGACGTCCTCATGGATACGGTATTTTACAAACTTTATTTTTTATTTATTTATTTATTTATTTATTTTTATTTGGAAAAAGCAATATCGCAGAGTTGTACAAATCCTTTTCGGTATTTTTAATTAAAACCCTTTTCCAGTGTTTTAGATATAGGCATATATACTCTGTGTGTGTGTGTGTGTGTGTGTGTGTATATATATATATATATATATATTTATTAATTAAAACAAAACTACAAACCTCCACTAAACCTGTCACTTTAAGAAAATGTTTTGATGATTCTGATCCTGTTACTTTAATAACTTCACCACTGTTTGAAAAATCAAGATCATTGCCAACCAACACAACAGGTTCAACACTTCCACTGAGGATGCGTACTGACCTGCGAGGACCTCCGTCTTGTTAAAGATGCTGTCGTCGCCGGCGTGGGACATGAGGACGTTGGATGGGTGCTCCTCGCCGGCCTCGTTCTTCAGCAGGGGGATTTCGTTGCTGTTCTGGACGATGTCCACCGCGTTGACGGTCGGCCGCACTGGGCGCGTCGCCTCTGGGATCTCGTTGTCGTTCACGTCAGGCTGAGGATGAAGAGAGAGGGATTTAAAAACACCATCCTGCTGTCCTGATGCACACAGTCTATAAACTGAGATATTACTGAACCCTAAGCTTCAGTGTGTGTCCATTCAATCAAATTTAAAGATCTAGGAATGTCTCACCTTAGCTGATGTCTTGGACTCTCTTCCAGGTGACACAGTTGTTGCTGTGGAAAGAAGCAGATTCTTCATTTAATCTTAAATGTTTCATATAAAACTTCAAGAAGAATACATCCATAACAACAAGATAAAACATTTAAATAGGTAGGTTTAAAATGTTATAAAGTATTTGTAAAGACTGACCTCCGTCACCAGATCCAGAGAACTCATCGTACTTGTCCTCATCATCGTACATCGTGTCGGTGTAGTAATCGCTGTCGCTGTCGTCGTCGTCGTCATCGTCTGTGAACCCGAAGTCCGAGCCGTTCGGGGAGTCTCCTGATGACTCCAGGTCGTCGTGGTGTGTTGACATGGCGGCTGTCTGTGTGGTCTTCATGGGCATCCATGTCTCCGTCTCCCTCACCTGCTGGGACACCAGAGAGAGTCGGGTCAGAGGGATAAAATCAGGACGTCACCAAAACTCATCGTCCGGGCACCGTGAATATCAGTTCTATATTTCATGGAAATCCATTAAACAGTTAGATATTTAACTAAAAGCACAAAATGTCAACTTGATGGTGTCACGAGGGGAAAAGTCAGAGTTGTTTAGATATTTCTGTCTGGACCAAAGTGGTGGACCGACACACTAACAGACATTGCCGACCATAGAGCCAAGACGCTACTAGCATGACTTATAAGAAACAAGGAATAAAAAAAATCCCATTTCCAGGCACTATAATCACACTGAGAAACTACCATTCACCACCAAAATTCACCTGCTCCACCAGCCATTATCAGACTGAGGAAGAGAAACGTCTCTTGCCCTGGAAAAACACTTATTAGCCAGTCCAATAGCACGGTGGCTACACGAAATCCTCACAAACTCAACCTGCACATTACAAGACTAACCAGAAAGCCCTCCATCCTCTCAATCTGTTGTTTTTTGGCCTCAAATAATCGGCTAAATGTCATTAACAGACAAACAGAATAATAAATCTCAGTATAAATAAACACGTGTCCACGTCTTTGATGCCAGATACAGACAAAAACCTCCGATAGAAAAGCCACTATTAGTTAAGATGAAATAAAGACATTAGACATCTGCAGCCAATTCATTATGAATTAATCAGAAAAATCTTAGAAAATGTCTAGAAATGTCTTGTTTTGTCTGACCAAGAGTCCAAAACCCAACAATATTCACTTAACAATATAAAACACATAAAAGCAGCAAATATTATCTTGGTCCTGTTTCCCAGTTGGAAGTATTTGTTGCTTTGCTTTGACTTTTGGTCAAACAAACCGAACAATTTAAAGACGTCACTCTGGCTTTGTGATGATCACCAACGATTAATCGAAAAAAAAATAGTTGTCTGATTCACCAATAAAGAAAATAATCATTAGCTGCAGCCCTACATGAGAAAGCCAGCCCGTCGCTCAGATCACTGTGCAGCTCAACATAATGAAGACACATCAACCTCCTTTAATCACATTAGCACACTTAATTTCATTGACCATTTGCTCAGTAAGCAGCGTGAATGGGATTAAAACACAGGGCTGTTGAATGTGTTCAAAGCACACACACACCTCCATCAGCCTAATTAACATTGCAGCACACACACTTAATCAGCATTAGGGCTACACTAAACAGAGGGACGGGGAGGTAAAATGAGGCGAGGTCCTAAACTTGCAGAGCAGCTCCTTCAAAAGCTTTGAAGTTTTTCATCCACGCTGAAATACAGCAACACTACAAACAGCAGTTTTTATGCCATTTCCACCAATCTGCTTTTGTTGTTTTCAAAGTACTCAGGTGTACCTGCAAATACTGATTCTCAAAAAAGAGGACTGCATGACAATCAGACACCTGAGATTAAATGGCAATAAAACACAATAAATACCTTGATCTCTTGTTAAAAGATTGTAATCCCATCAGGCAGTAAAATAAATCAACGCAGAGCTGAAACAATCAGTAGATTAACCGATTTGTCAATTGACAGAATATTAGTTGGCAGCAATTTTGAGAATCTAAACGTTTCAGTCATTTAAATTAAGTAGAAACTGCACAAAATGTAAAGATTTACTGCTTTTTCTGTTTTATATCAATTTAAAATCAAATTGATATAAAATCCAAAATCAAAATATTCTTAAATGTGAATATTTGCTGCTTTCTTGTGTTTTAAATCTTAAATCGTCTTAAATCTTATTTCTATTTGACTGTTGGACAGACAACAAGACATTTAAAGACATCAGCTTGAGCTCTGGGAAGTTGTGATGGACATTTTCTTTACAGTTTTTTGGACTTTTTAATTAGACTAATTGATTGATCTGTTAATTGAAATAAGCAACAGGTTAAGCTATGAGAATAATCATTAGCTGCAGCCCTGAATCAATACATGAACCGGGCCTGACTGAGAACTAAATTGATCACCTGCAGACAATAAGGCAGACAGATTGACAAGGTGTTGTGAGCCGATCAGTGCGTTTTGTTAGAACAGCAGTGAAAGACGACTGCAGATACTAGACGAGAGCACAGCAGTGTGGGTAAAGAGGAACAAGCTTTTCTTTTTTTCAGTGAAACCTTCCATTTACTGAGAACAAACGCTGAGCACAAATCACACTGGAAACATGCCTGGGCATCCCACAACATCCTCATTTACTCTCTCATACACACAGATGGAGTTCTGTTGACATCATGAGTTCTCCTCATATAATTACTTCCATCCGAGTCTTGTAACGGGGGTCTTCATTTTAAGGGTTAGCTGGTGGATAAGCCTGCCCGGGGCCTCCAAGCATTATGTGTGTGTCCTCAAATACTTGGCATAGTAACGAAGTGTGTTTGAAGGTAATCCTCTCTGCCTCTCCCTTTAAAAGTAGCCTATATGACTAGAAGGAGGGGAGGGAGGGAAGGCCCCATTGTGACTGCACAAGGGCTTCAAACAAGGGCGGCCATTTTACAACAAGGAGGGCTGAAGAGGACTCGTGTGCTCTGTGCGTTTGCTTACTTATATTTTCTGGCTTCTTTGTTTTTAAATTCACTCTCCTTTTATTCTTTTAGTGTTTCTGTCTCGCACTGTGTGTGTGTGTGTGTGTCCTGTCTTTCCAAAGTCTGACAAAGGAACCGTTTCAAAAGAAAATCCAAAGTAGTTTCATATCCTCTATTACAATGGTTCCAAACATGTTTGTGTGAGGTTTAGCTAACTATTTAAACTGTTTATCCATCACTGTGTGGATATTTTTTTTTTAATCAAATTGTAATTGTAGTTTGTTAAATCATTTCATTGAGCTACTCCACAATCTTTCCACATAACCCCTGGCAACTTTAGGAGTAACCCCTGGGGTACAAGTACCCCTGGTTGGGGATCACTACTCTATTAAGTCCTCATTTAAACCCCATACATGGACACAGGGGAGCTCTGATCCTGTGTGTGTACCTAATCCTAAACCTTAAAAATGGTGACTGCTGGCTCTTCATAGAAGTCGACCGCTGCTGCAGCGTGCTGGAACAAGTCCACTGAGTCACATTATAGGAGTCACACCCATTCAGATGATAATATGGATTCATCCGAGTCAGGCTTGATCTATTATGTATACCAGCATGAGTCACATTCATTCAAACACTCATATTTTAATATCACTCCTTGGGGCATGTTTTACTCTACGTTCTCTACTTTCTGCTAAACCAAGATTTTAAGAGCTTTGAATGGGACTGCTCACACCTACTGCACACTGATTATAGACTAGCTCACCTCACGCCTCTGCTAGAGATAAGCTTATAGCATGTTGGATGAAAAAAAAAAAAAAATTCTGTTTAGCCCAAGAGTTTAAAAAAAACAAAAGTACCATTTGTGTATTTGACTTCCACACAGGGTTTGTCCGCAGTTTGTCTGATAAGCAAAGACAACAGGTTCAATACCCAGAAAAGCCAATATGTTTATCCCCGTCAGTGTCCTAGAGTGTCAATAAACCCCTTCTTCCTGGCTGCCCCTGACCTTTAAACCCCCCTATGGTGAAACGTGGACATACATTTGTGTCCTGGAGAGATGAGCTAAAAGAAGCTCCACCATTTTCAGCCCTGATGTGCTGTAAAACAACAGCATACTCTCTTACAGGCTGACTCAGACCTGTCCCAACAGGCCAGGTTTATTCAGTAAGACAGAGGAGGAACAAAAACATCAAAAGCTGAAGGATTTTTGTTATGCTTAAGTAATGATGGCAGCCACCGAATTTACTATGAGATGTGGGGGATATTCCATCTTTACTATATACTCCCAGAAAGCAAAGCCAGAACGAGATTCAGGCCAAGTCCCAGTCTGTCTGTACAAAAACAAGCTCAGTCCAGGAATGTCTTCGGGAACAGCACTCCCACAACACCGCAGAGGATGAAACAGGAAGTCTCTGTGTGCCATAACAGCCTGGAGACTTATTAAAAGCCCTACAGAGGATGTGTTACTCTATTACAGTACAAACAAGACAAAAATATGCAAGTATTTCACACAAACTAGCATCTAAACCAGCAAAGACTGGCAAAGAGAAAAGGAGGGAACAGCCTGAACAGAAGTTATGTAACCAAGTCAACATGGAAATCAGCTCTCGCATGGTGATTTTATAATGACTGAAAGAGGGCCTGTCTGACTTGTTAAACCCAGATCCATCCAGTCATGGCTGCCTGCTGGCCGACTACTGGACTTGAGAAGTGTCACTAAACTTAATAAACGGGAACCTTTTCTATTAATTCTGTTGTATAAACTGAAACTCACGAAAATATGAAATTAAATATACATGTCAGCCAGGATTCATTCTCCAACTCCACAAAAGTTATGAATCTATTCATTGGACGTGTAACCAAACACTACCATTATCCCCTAGCATCACTGCCTCATGCAATCTCAGAGGAACTATGGACACGCCCTCACATTAAGCCTAATGTGTTGACAACAAACAGCCTTAACGGACTCAGCAGCACAAACTCCTTGCTGCTTCAGAGGAAAGCCACAAAAGGCTAAACCAACATCCTGCAAACCTGATGACTTGAGAACAACAACATACTTCATGTACAGTAAATGCACAAGAATGCATGAAGGTGATGTTGATGCTTTTAACAAAAGATCTCCAAGAACGCGGAGATCCTAAAAGCTCATGATTACTATCTCTGCTAACCACTGTTTTCAGGAGAAACCAGAAGTATGTCCATTAGGTGTTTTAAAAAACTAAATCTTATTTCAGAGCAAAACTCTCGACTTAAAGTTTGGTTAACCGCATTATTTGTCAGCCATTTTAAAAGCCACTTAGCAGATCACCATTTTGTCCTCCCACCAGCAGTCCACAGCCTCATTCATTCTGCCTAATGTGCAACAGCTGATAAGCAGCCGGAGGTGGAGCACAGCCAAACCAAAGATTTCCAGCCAACCAAAATGGATTGAATGGAGAGCAGTGGGAAGTAATATTTCCGTTTGTGGTAGTGACGCACTCCCATGTCAAGCATTTAATCTAGTTTTGTGCCACAACATGCAGCAACAATGGAGTTCACCACTCTCCATTTCACCAAACCACCTCCCTGTTCTATAATAAAAAGTCATTTATTTGACAACAACAACGATTCCTGCTCTCATAAAGACTTTAGTTACAATCAGTTCAGATGATCTTTGATCTGGGACTCTTGGTCATGTCATAGCTAAACAAAGCTTCTCCTTGTTTAATGAACGCCTCTTAATTGAAGAGCTCATTCGGCCTCGCCGTGTCAAAGCCACAAGGCTGCAGTCTGAGAACATCGACCATGTGACCTCGACATCATCACATCTGACAAAACCAACAGATGAAACCCATTAGGGTATGAATTAGAACAAGAATGTCAATATATTTAGTTTTGTACGAGCTCTACTGTGAAAAACAGTGCTTACTTTGAAAATATGGTATGCAAAATATAAATTACCCAAGATATTTCTTGACTGCAAACCACTTTCTATTTCTCCTCTAACAAAAAAGACATTTATAACTAGGGCAGCAACTTTCCATTATCAGTGAATCTGCAGATTCTTTTTTTGACTCATCGCCTAATCGTTTGGCCTATAAAAATGTAAGGAAACAACTTCCAAAAAGCCGAAGGTGACCTCTGTCTTCAAATGTCTTGTTTTGTTTGACAAACAGTCCAAATTCTCCCGAAAAGGAAGCTATAGCTATGATAAGATAATGTTTGGTATCAAAACGATTAACCGATAAGTGGATCAACGGAAACAATCGACTAATCATTTCAGCTCTATGAGTATTGGTAATTTTAGTGTATTTGTATACAGTTTGTAGTTTTGTTGACTCTGCAGGTAATTATCATTTGTTCAGGAGTATCTTATGTTTAGCTGATGAAATGCTCTTAATGTTGTTTCCACCAGGACTTCATGACATAGGGTCGGATGAATGAAAGCCGTTTCTGCTGTTTCCGATCTCGCCACACACTTTACCCCTCAGTCTAGCCTCTTGTCCCGTCCTGTCCTTGTTTATCCTGCCTATCTCAGCATGGAGGTCCTGAAACTTTCAAGTTCCTCCAATTGTCCGCATTCACTGAAAGGCAGTCCGTCAAGACACCCGCCACCCAGCCTTTGGGTCTGTCCCTTCCATTGACACCAAACAATGCCAGTGGACTCCTCAAGAGCATATCAATGACCAAGGTAACCGGGGATAAGCCTCCAACAGCCTCCCTTCATTAAACTGAGGAAACAATCCCTCCATCTGCCGACACAGAGAGAGGCATCTGTTTCATTCACACGGCGGCGTGGAGGAGGCACAAAGTATGAAAAGACAGAAAAGAAACACCAGCATGCAGGAATGCGCTTCCTTATTCTTTGTGATGTCCAACGTCTCTTGACCTTTCCAAGAAATTGCAATTGTTGTTTTCTAACCCTTTTCCCCTCTTTCATGTGATTTCAGCTGCCATTTTCACCTCAGCAGTGGTCTCGCATAGCCAGACCTGATCTCCACACTTTGTTTTAGCGCTGAAGGTCTGGCCTGAAACCATTATTAATCTGGTATGGGGGGGAGGGGGGGGGTTCTTTAAACCAATCACAATCTTGAGCAGCACCAAGCTCAGGATGCAGCGACGGTGCCCTTTCTAACGGTAACACGCAGATTCCCGACTGAAATAGTTGCCCAATGGCAGGCTTATACCCACAGCCAAAATCCTGTGACTCAACAGCCAAAATAAACTACAATGGAAGGTATGGTTTTTTAAAAGGTACTCTCTAACCTCCCTCGTCTTTCCCACCACCCTTTGCCTCTCCACATTCACCCCATCCTGTTTTTCAACTTCTCCCCCTCCCCCTGCCGGGTACTGATACTTGAACCAGCAGGATTTGCACCATGTATTGTGTCGCCTGATCTGCTTGTAAGATGCACTTCTGACCCCTGACGTAACTCTGCTAACACACACACGAGATGGACCTTCACAGACTCACTTCAGGAGTCCAACGCCCTGAGAGTTTATGGCATCCAAAGGGCCACATAAGGAGTGATCAATTAAGGGGTTTGTTAAAATCATAATGATGATCATTTCAACAAGTTCAGTCCTTGTGTTTTATTCAGAGCACAGCCCTACTGCTGCTCCTACAGACCGCCCTGAAAACAACCAACTGACTATTTCCTTTAGGGGCCTCATTTGTCCATAAACACCTAGAACAAGTGCTGCATGCTGGACCTCACTGGAACTCAAACACATAAAAACACACACCTACCTTTGCACTTTTGCTCTGACAGCCGAGCTCTAGATTTCTTCTACCTACGCCGGGTCTATCTATAGCAGCATTTGCACCTACCAGCACCATGTGAGACTCTGGCAACATGGCACACAGGAAAGTCACAGCGGCCTTGATCCTAACAATGTACAGACGGAGAGGGGGGGCTTGTATTTTGACATCTAGGCTATACACATAATTACTACACAGCTATAATCACTGAACTACAGGATGAACTGCATGAGTCAATCAGGGCTGTTCTTTCTATATCACGAAGACAAATATTGCTCAGTAAAGTGAGTAATATTATAGCCTTCATCTTTGACAATGACCTGGAACACTTGTTTTCTATTTGACTCAGTTCCTTTGGTGACTATTGGAGGTACGACTGTGCAGCAGTGTTGATTCAGTCTCTGCTGATAAGCCTAATTGAGTTTTGATGAGCACCTCATGAGGGAACCTCCCCGGTTTTATCGTAATGGCCTTTATTGGTCACTTCCTCCCACCGATGAAGCCCATCCTGCCATGTCAATTGGATGATTCCCCCGTTATTACCAAATCCACGACTGATGGACGAATAAGCCGAATGCCTGCAGCGAGTCAAACTCTCTAATGTCTTCCGTACTCTTCCAGCTCTTTGATGTCACTCCCTCAGGCAAGCATATCTCTGCCTTGGATCAAAGACATTACAGCCCAATAGACTAAATGTAAGCTACTGAGGAGTTATTATCAGCTGAAAGATCAGCTTGAGGCTTTAAATGGCAGGAAATAATAAGAAAAGGGCCGGAAAACAGGAAATATCCATCTAAGACAAATCAATTCAGTGTTTTAATAAAAGCATGAAATCCTAAAAAGAAGCATGAGTAACAATCATGCTAGTAAACAACTGACTTATTTATACTTAAGTGTTTTTGGTCACGTGAGAATATCCCTTCATTCATCGCGGAAAATTAGTCACAAAGACTCCAATTCATTTCCAAGAGCAGATGCTTAAATCGACTCTTTATCCTTCATAGCCGAGGATCAGTCCAATTTCCAGCTCATAATAGCAGTAAGCAACCTTCACTTTAGCTCAGTTTAAAAATAAAAAAAGGGCCTTTTTTGTTAGTTGCCAATTATTTAAGACAATTCCCTAAATTGAGAAAGACACCAGACACACCGTGAACAAGTCTCATGTTCGTTTAAATTATAGCTCAAATCAAATTCCATTTTCTTCTAACATTGATTAACGCAGCTGCAATGTTTAATCACACTCGATTAAGAGATCTCTATGTTGGCGGTTAATCTTCAGCTCCAGCTGGCCTGACTCACAACATGGGACAAGTCACATTATGAATAACAAACATCAGAGATGAAACTTTGACAGAGAGAAACTTGTTTGGCATAAGTTTCTGGTATTGATTAACCTGCTGAGGCAATGGCTGCGTCAATACAGATGAAGTCCGCCATTCTGTCACAAAGACAAACACCACACCAATAGATCCACACCAACAGAAAGGAACAAGCCAAACTGAAATGATTAGTCGATCGACAGATAATTAATCAGCAACTATTTTGATAGTCGCTTTGTCATTTCAGTAATTTGTTCAAGCAAAGAAGATCTCATTTCAGCTGCTCAGACGTGCTGCTTTTCTTCATCATATGATCCTATGTATCTTTGGGTTTTAGACTGTTGGTCAGACAATAAAAAATTGATATTAATTGATAATGAATATAATTAGTTACAGCTCTAGAACCATGTAAAAAAAGAAAAACTAGTCTGACAACTCTAAAATATATATTTAAGATTTTGTTGCTTATAGAAATAAGTATGTAAACTAAATGGATTTCACTAACAAACTTTACTTTTTTGCTGAGAGAACGAGAAGATTGATATCATTCTCGTGTCTTTGCAGTAAATATGAAGCTACAGCCAGGTAGCTTAGCTTGGCATAAAGACTGGTAACAGGGGGAAACAGCTAGCCTGTTTGGCTGTAGCTTTATGTTTTAAGTACAGACATGAGAGAGGGATCAATGTTTTCGTGTAACTCTTGGCAGGAAAGTGAATAAGCGCATTCCTCAAAATGTCAAAGTATTCCTTTAAAAAGATAAAAACAGCCTCACAGAAACTAACTGGATAATCTGTGTGTGCTGCTATGGAGTCCAGCTGACTGAGGAATGTGGCTCTCCGTGTGGGTCGGGCTAAGTAGCTGAGACCTTGGCTACTCAGTCAGCCACCACATTCCTGTCTTTGTACAATGGAGCCCAGGCACTCTGTGCACAGAAAGACACAATTAAGAGCTCGGGCCACCAAGGACTGCTGTTACGGTTCTTTAAAAAAGGTTCATGGTTCGACTTCAGGCTGCTGCAATACCCTGCAGGGACCTGGTTTAAAGTGGGCCGTAGAGCTGCTTCTTGTAGCCCCACCCTCATACTAATATGTACTAAGTATGTTTAAATGAGCCTGGGTTTTAGGGGGGTCACATTCACGCAGCATGGGTCCCGATGCATTCAATGGTAAAATTCATCCACTGGGGATTCCACACCTCCCTGTAATCTTTTCTGATGGGCGGTGGTAACAGCACTGCTCGAGTGGGAAAACCATACAGCAACTTTCCTTCTCCTTACTTAAGTTTACACAGTTGGTACTTTGAGAAAAAAAAATACACCAACATCATCACGTGATTAAAACATAATTCTCTTCAAATCATAATAAGTTGGTTCTCAAAAACCAGTAAAAATTACCAGCACTACCACACGTTGATCACAGCTCAGTTATGTGGATTTGAAACGGACAAGGCAGCCTCTGTTGTCGACAACAGGTTTAGTGACTGTGGTGCCCACATGGGCTGGCTGAGTGGTGGTCTAATGCAGAGAGGCAGACCTCACACATTATGGTGCACAAAGTGACACGGGCACATGTATACACACATTTATACTGAGACACGTTTGCCTGCGCGCACACACACATCAAAGAACAACTGTATTATTGAGACACATTTGTCAGGAAGGATGTCTGAATAAGGGGAAGCCCTCAAACCACCCAAAAGTCTACTCTGTGATCTGTGTGTGTGTGTGTGCGCGCATGGGTTTACTGTATATGGCATAAGAGAAGTCTGAAACACAAATGAGGTCAATTTAGTTTTGTTTTCGGGAAGTACATTTCCAGAGAACACATAAATTCTACTTAACGCAAACAAACAGTTGATGGACATGTTCATAAACTTTAAAGTGTGAGTAATGTTGAAGTAGAACGTTTAAAAGTTCAGACTGGGGGTGCAACTTATGTTTTGTCCAACCAACAGTCCAAAAGCTAAAGATTTTTAATTTACCGTCACATATACCAAGAAAAGCAGCAAATCTTCACAATTGAAACGTTGAAGCCAGAGAATATTTGGCATTTGCTCTTGATAAATGTTGCCACTTAATTTTCTGTAGATCGATTAATTGACTAATCATTGCAGCTGTGGTCCACATGTGCAAGATTTATACATAACTAAAAACAGGCCAAACTCATCTAACCATACAGAACATTAACTTCACAACAAACAATACTTTGACTGTTTCTTTAAAGTCTTTTATGTGTAAATATCTTCTGAAAGCATCAATAAACATCCCTGCAAATAATAGTAATCACGTTACAGATGAGATATTAAGTCAACATTATTGGGATATGTGATTTTGTTGCCCAGTCCTGGGGTGGAGCATTTTGATTATTACATTTCATGCACACGCTCTCCAATTTTAAAGTCAGATACATCTGTTCTGCTTGGGGGATAAAAAGCACTGAGTGCAACAGTGCTGATAGTTGCTAACAGTCTGGCTTCAGGCCTGGAACAACCATCTGCCAGAGTATGACAGGGTGTCCTGGGACAGCCGAGGCCGGGGCTGCAGGACCGACATCAAACGGCCTCCCTCCAGGCTCCCCGATACATTTCCCAATGGAAACACAGCAAGGCTCATATTCCATGTTCTGCTGTGGCCCTCTGTATTTTCACTAGTCCACCACAAAGCCACAAGAGCTTTTCTTTTCAAGAACGGGGGAGGAGGCGGTGAAGAAAAGTGGCGTGTTAAGCTGCACGTTTCCCCAGCTGTCGAAGGTAAATAAGAACGTGCTGTTGGTCAATTTATTTCGTCAGGATGGTTAAAAATGTGTTTATATAGAGACACCAGTAGAGCTGACAGTTAATCAATTAATCTATTGGTCCAAAAAGACAGTGATAAATGTTGGGAGTTTTGTTAAGGAGCCTTTATCAGTTACATGTTTCTTGATGACACAAACAGAAAACTGACCAATTTATATTATTGCTCAACAGAAATTTAAATCACTATTCTGATTATTGGTTAATCGTCTCATCGTCATTTTTAAGCAGAAATAACAAACATCTTGTGGTTTGAGCTTCATAAATGTGACAATTTGATGCTTTTCTTTATCAAATATTATAGATCCTTTTAGAGTGGCATCATGATTACATCACGGCGTTAGGTGGAGGCAAAACAGAGTAAAAACTGGAGGCAAACATGAATCACCTCAGAGTAGTACACCACATAACCTTTAAATCGCATACCAGCTGCCACTGCCAATCAGAATAATCATTAATGACAATAACTTAATCGCAGCCTTTTATACTTGTGCCCTGCTGCTGAGAGTTCAGGCTATGTTTAACTAGAAAGTGGCTTCAGCAAAAACAGTTCACAGAAGTTGGATGAAAGTGATATAACCACAATAGGAGGGTTTTTATGGTCAACTTCTGCTCTAAATGTATTCATATAGTTCCCGTTACAACTGCCAGAACATGTAGTGGTTGAAAGGGGGTGGGAATCAGATCCTCGACTGCTCTCCATCACAGGCAGGAAGGACAAAAACCTCCTCTCTCTCTGTGCCAACATTCCTCGGCCCAAAGGGATTTTATAGACCAGCGGACAGCAATGCAGGAACCATTATTACATCCTAGTGATACTATTTATCATGCTCCCTCTTTCCCTCCCCTCCTTCCCTGCGTTCTTTTCAACGCACGGCCATTCAGTGCACCCCATCATGCAAAAGAGACAGGAAAAAAAACTTCCTTCAAAAAACCTGGCTCATTCTCGTGCAAATGATAGCGAGCTAAATGCAAAACCAGTGACATTCCAATAAGATATAACAAATGGACTCCAAAAGCAACAAGCTGAGGTTTAGTGGTGCAACACGGATTAACTCCGGGTCAAAGAGGATTTTTTTCTACCCTGATTAACCACTACATTCGCCATCACAAGCACATTTGGTAAATTAAGGTGATTGCTAATTGATATGAAAACCAGTAAAGGGTTTGAAAAGACTTTTGTCCAATAAAGACGATGAGACACTCAGTCCAACGGCTCTGCCTTTCCTATGTGCCTTTTATTTTTAAAGACAAATACAAACAGTTACTCGACTTTCCTATCTTTAACCTTCACTCAATACTTTGTCATGAAGGACTTGTGCTCCCATACATGGTCAGAAAGCGCTGAGGTCAATGGAAAAAGGCTTGAAGAACAGGGTTTGTTTGGCCTGGTCTATCTTGGAGAAACTGATAAAAACTGCACACGAGGCCTCCGTCTGGCCACTGATGGC
Source organism: Macquaria australasica (assembly GCA_005408345.1). NCBI lineage: Eukaryota > Metazoa > Chordata > Actinopteri > Centrarchiformes > Percichthyidae > Macquaria > Macquaria australasica. The sequence continues at coordinate 92,666 of SEMN01000661.1, read as the reverse complement.
ATATCTGACAGAAATCAAAATGGTTGACTTAAAAAAAAATGTTTCCTACTAAAAGACTTCGCTAAATGAAGCAATAGGTTCCCAGAATTAAAAAATGCATGTCTCTTGGCATCCAGTTGATAAGAACTCAGTTCATTGATAAAAACATTCCAATCATGCCTGTGGCTCCCAAAAAGCCCTTTTTTCTTCCATTGTCAGGTAGCAGAACATTGTTATCGATTAGCTGGGAACGCCAAACCCACATACCAATAATGACCTCAGTGGGTAGAGAGAAGAAAAGGCTGGACGGAGGGAGGGAGGGAGGAAGGCCTGTCAGAGCTCAGAGGCTAAGTATCCATCAAAGGAAAGTGCAGCCAAAAAAAAGAGAAAAGGGACAAAAGCCGCCAAGGCCTACCCAGGAATGACAACTGATCACAGAGACAGCAAGGGACAGTGGGAACAGGCGGGGAGACGGACTGAGTAAAGACTAAAGAAGCAAAAGTAGAAATCCAGAGAGTAACAACTCATATAAGGAGCAAAAAAAAGCTTAAACACTTGAGCATATTTTGGTGGGAAAGCTGTAGGTGTATCCACGCTAGGCTAGAGGAAAGGAGTGTCCCTTATGAAAAGGCCCCAGGGCCCTATTGAGATCCCTCCAAGTGTGCAAAATCCCCAAGAGGGCCGGTCAAGGTCACCAAAGGTCACATTCCAGAGGGGAAATCAAAAAAAAGAAGGAGAGAGAAGAAGAGGGAGCGGGGGGCGACAACAAGATGAGGCAGAGTGAGCAAGAAGAAGCTACATGGCTTTGAGGAATTCAACAGATTGTTAAGGCGAGGAGGATCCGACCAACAGTGTGCGAGTCGCTGAGGGTCACTGGCCTGAAGGCTGACGGGGTCCAGCTCATCAATCCGGGATTAGCGTCCCGAGCGTTTCTGGCTCCACATTGGAAAGTTCAATGTGTCACAGTACGTCACAGTGAAGCGTGTGACATTCGTGTCTTTGAACCAGACTACACCGGACACATATTTCAGGCATGACTGTCACCGTCACTGCTGTTCACCTGCTCGTACCATTTGTGCTGACCAACTGGGCCAACTGGGCGGGTTGCGTGTGCGTGTGCGTGTGGGAGGCATCTAGACGGCCTGTATTAGTACTCCAGTAAACACAATCAGAAATCAGTATTCAAAAGCTGTAAAATATGGAAGTTGGACATGAATAACAGCCAAGCTAGAAGGTGGATTTTTGTTTTGTGATGACGTCAGAAATAATGTTTTAGAGGAACAGAAAACACCAACTAAACCAAATTAATGAGAAGAAATGGTAAGACTATTCTTTTCCGACACCCTTTTGATGAAATATATTCTTCACTATGCTGTGTCCGTTATTCTACTGCATAATAATTGTATTTCAAACTGTAAATTTAGTCGTGTCCTGTATTGTATGTAGAGGCACCACCTCCATCTAAACAACATGACGAGGTACAAAGCAGAGCTGCCAAGCAAATGCTTTCCGTTAGGAGTCGGTGCAGGTCTGGGTAAATCAGGGTAATCATCCGTCCCCGTTCACACACCGTTATTCTAACACACACACCATCACAAGGCTTTTCGTTCCTCTGGGTAGAGCAGGACTGGGTCAAAGCAAGACATTACCAGGTGGTTGAATAACACGCCTTTCATGAATAGTTAATGAAGAAACCGAGCTTGGGTGGCAGTAGGATAAAGGTGTCAACAATATACAGGACAACAGTCCGACTACAAGCATCAGAAGTGATACAACATGGAAAAGGTTGGTGTTCGGGAGAGGTCACATGCTGAAAAATGATTACAGCACGCAAGTCTTCAGAAAACTACACCTGGAAAACCTCCAGGCCTCCAGGCCTTGCCTCTGCACACACATTACCTTGGCATCAGGACACCGTTTAACCTGTCCCCCCAAGTACCAGGGGCCCCTGCAGAAGGGCCGCCAACACCTCAACATGCCAAGCGGCTGTCAATTTCTGCACCAAACCACATCCAGAAGCAACAATCTTATGGGGGAAAGACCTCAAACCCCCAACAGACGGAGACCTACACCTTAATACACACCTACTTTGTGAATGGGGGATGGGAGGGGGGCTAACTGATCAGAGAGACTGGCTCATCAGAGGCAGGAACAGGGCCCCAGCTGGGCCCCAGCTGCAGGCTGCGGATGCCCGAGTCCCCCAGCCAACACACACACTCGCTGGGCTCCCGGCAACGAAGCGACCTGGCTCTGCGGGGACCAGATCCTCGCACCAACCGTTCACGGTGTCCCGTGTTCGTGAACACCGTGAAACACGTTAAAGCACCTGAACCCTCACGCGGTGACGGTTTAAAGGTGCGAGGTCACTTCAGCTCACCGTTACAGGCGATCAGTAAACAACTTACCGACTCTGGCAGAACGGAGGCGGATAAAAGCAACACGAGGCAGAGGCTGAGCATGGCGGCCCGAGCAGATGCCGGTGAACGTCTGGAAATGCAGAGATTTAACCGTAAACCCGCGCTGTGGCTCTTCAGGGGATCTTCGGGTGATCTTCAGGTGCAGGTGTGTCCCGGTACAGTCCAACAAAGCCGTAGAGAAACCGCGTGCCGGGTCCGGTCCGCTTCACTGAGTCCCGCTCCGGTTTCTGTCTTCTCTATATTTCGGACGCGCTCACGCTCCCCCAACTCTCCTCCAATCAGCGGCGAGCGGTGACGTCGCGCTCGACAGGTTGGCTCCGCCCACTGCCGCCCAGTGCGTCAAGTTACCCGGATGTGAGCCGAGCAAACACCGGCGGATGCTTCAAAATAAAAGCGGAAGTTTAAAGACTGCCAGCACAAAATTAGCATTAAAATGATATTTATCACTTTAGCGCAGTGTGTTAAAGGTGACATGGTGCCATCTCTCCTCTCCGTATTAAGTTTTGATTTCAGTCAATTTGATACTTTTTGCAGTTTATTTTAAACGACTATTTCATCGTTGATTTTTATTGTATACAATTTGTCTTTTACATTGTATTTGTTTCTTACCTATCTCATTTGTTTCTTGGGATTTGTGTGACTTGACTGCATCTATCTATGGTTTTTAAGTATAAAGTGTAAATAAAGCAGCCGGCTTAGTTTTAAATATGACATTTGATTGATTTGGTAGATATTAAGTATGACGCACAAGAGTCAGTGTTGCAGCCAACATCTGCTATTGTTTGTCTTCATTAATTACATGATATCAAGCTAATAATGGGTCGGTGCGTGGTGGCCTGCCAGACTTTGGTTAAAGATGATTATTTCCCACCAGAGGAGGATAAACTTGAGTTAAACAATCGGTTTTAACCTTATTGTGGGTGTCCACATACTTCTGGCCACATCTGCATGTTCGCCCGTCTCCGTCACAGGGAAGCCGGTTCCTCCGGGCTTTTCTGCCGCCTCACGGAAACCCTTCCAGTGACGACATCTTCCGGTAAAAAGTCCCCCCCCCCCCTTTGGGCTTCACAGCGTTTCTGTTTCCAGATGATTTTGTTGTTTCCAGATGATTTTGTTCTGTTTCCAGATGATTTTATTCTGTTTCCAGATGATTTTGTTCTGTTTCCAGATGATTTTGTTCTGTTTCCAGATGATTTTGTTCTGTTTCCAGATGATTTTGTTGTTTCCAGATGATTTTGTTCTGTTTCCAGATGATTTTGTTGTTTCCAGATGATTTTGTTGTTTCCAGATGATTTTATTCTGTTTCCAGATGATTTTGTTCTGTTTCCAGATGATTTTATTCTGTTTCCAGATGATTTTATTCTGTTTCCAGATGATTTTGTTGTTTCCAGATGATTTTGTTGTTTCCAGATGATTTTATTCTGTTTCCAGATGATTTTATTCTGTTTCCAGATGATTTTGTTGTTTCCAGATGATTTTGTTCTGTTTCCAGATGATTTTGTTGTTTCCAGATGATTTTATTCTGTTTCCAGATGATTTTGTTCTGTTTCCAGATGATTTTGTTGTTTCCAGATGATTTTGTTCTGTTTCCAGATGATTACTTATCTCTGGAAACATTTTCCTCTCCAGGTCTCTTTACGATGCGTTGCATCATCGATGTTTTGGCTTTTCTTGAGCATCTTGATGAAATCGACTCTGTGAAATATGCTATGACACTGTTTGTTATAACCTGAGGGGGAGGAAGTATAAAAATACTCTGTTGCAAGTAAAAGACCAAAAGTCTGTAAGTATAATCAGTCAAACGTCCCCTGTTCCTGTTCGACTGTTCTGTCTGGTCTCATTAGATGATTCTTCCTCATCATTCATGGAAAAGCAGGATTTTACTGTCGGTTGAGGTGGAGTTTGTATCTAATGATTCTTTTCATTATGGATTATTTTCCCTATTAATCCATTGATTGATTGGTTTATTAAAAAAATTTGAAAATAGTGAGAAATGCCCAAGTAACTAACTAAAGCTGTCAGATAAATGTTAAGTACAGTACTTGAGTAAATGTACTTAGTTATACTTCACCACTGGTTATAGTGACATTATCCAGGTGACTTTTTGTGATTTGATATCTTTAATCACCACTAGCATTTCTATAAAAGTCCTACAGTGACTTAAAACTGACTGTAACCCTATAATGTACTTAATTGTACATTGTATTGTTACTGAATTGTAGTACAACTTCCAGTACAATTATGAATGCACAGTTTAAATGCATATATATTTGTTTATGTTTTGTTTTTATTTTCAGGTGGTAAAAAAGATAATTTTACTCTATTAACACCTTAATAGAGTAGAAGAAGGAAGAAACAACACAAAGAAGAAGATGTGTTCTTTATACAGTGAAGATCCACACGTCCACACATACCTGTACACATTCATTTCGTCTATTACCTATATGATTTACATTACACCCAATAAGATAATTAGAATAAGATCCTGAGATGATTAATAGGACAGAAACGTAGAAAAAAGGTAGAAAAACTTGTGTTTATTTTTTCAGACTTCACTCAGATGTTTTGCTTTTTTTTCATTTGCAAATTGCTGATTAATTTGAACTCTTCAGGCCTCTAAAAGTATTCAGATAAAACATGTGGGGGAAACACCTTTTCTGGTCACAACCAGTGGACACAAGTGGTTTACATGTGTTTGAAAAGGTCACTAACCAAATAGGTATCCAGTGATACAGATCCACTATATATAAATATGGGGATTTTCTGCTCTTTCAAATATCTTTTCTGTCACTGTGCCATTAAACACCAGAGGATGAAGTAACACAAAGCAGAGATAAGAACAGATAACAGATACGATGAATCTGGAAAAACCCAAGACAAAGACATGTTGTAACTGTGTGTGTGTGTGTGTGTGTGTGTGTGTGTGTGTGTGTGTGTGTGTGTGTGTGTGTGTGTGTGTGTGTGTGTGCTTCGTGTACAGCTGAAGTTAGACGAGGTCACTTCATAAAGGAATAGTTGTGGGTGTTTTGTTGTTAGAAGAGGAAGTAGGAGTTTCCAGCTTCTCTTTGTTTTCCTCACCTGGTTGGCCACACCTGCTCGACTCAGGCGGACAGAAGCAAAGCACTTTATCCAACTCGTGCTGTTTTATATAAGAAGCATTCACATCGATGGCAGGTGTGGCTGGTTTCAGTATCTGATGGTGATCTGACAGAAGAGAAAGTATTCATATGACTTACATATTTGTAGGATCAAACCATCTGAGGCTGTGGGCAAATATGATTCATGGGGTGTGTTGGCAAACAGCTAAATGAAATACCTCGCATAACGGTGCAGATTTACCATTGAAATGTACAAAAGCAGCGTCTCATTTCTAGCCAGTGACTGTGGATTCTGTCGTTCTATCAGCTGTAGCTTGCTAGCTACGAAAGCTAACGTTAGTTGGTTGAAAACGCTGTGACCAGAGTTTATGGCAGCCATCTTCCCTTTCCAACAGGAGCTGGCAGCTCCGCCTGCTTTCACGCTGCACTCAGATCAGATTAGCAGCTGCATAAACAAGATAATGCAGGTAAATTCCCCATTCAGAGGGGGGAGGTGGGAAGACCAGGAGCCTGTGTGTGTGTGTAATATTTCCAGGGGTGACTGACAGGTAAAATCTCTGCTCCACAATGGAAAATGAAACCAAAGGGTCGATAACAAATGTGAAAAGTGATAATAAAGAACAAACATTTTTTCTGTAAACTACTAAAGCCCCCGCCCCAAAATCCCCCAAAACAAAATAAAATAATTAAAGGAAAATTAAATGATAAAATACTACAAAAGTGACTGAAAAAGGGAAAAATGTATTAATTAAAAATATGTTTATTTATTTTTACTTAAAGGCCTTGCACACCTTCACAGGTGTTTCAAATGTCTCGTCAGGTTGAAGCTGGATGGAGCTACACTACAACCACTACACTACTACTACTACTGCTACTACTGCTACTACCACCACTACTACTACTACTACTACACTACTACTACTACTACTGCTACTACTACTACTACTACTACTACTACTGCTACTACTAATGGAGCGACACCTGTGAGCTAGTTCAGGCAGACAACTGCAGCTGTACTGCTATAAACACACCGTCCCTATATGGCGGCATATTTAACCTGCAAAAATGTCCCATCTCTCCCTCTGTCTGTCAGTGCCACTGCTGCCCTGCATCAGTCCTGCTGCCTGTTCTTTCAGCCCCACCACCACCCCAGCATCCACCTGCAGGCTCCGGCTGGGGGGTTTAAGATCTTTGCTCATCACTCCCCAAAATCTCTATCTCAACATATCTGCTGGGAGTGATGAGGTCGGAGTCGAGACGCCAAACTCTAACTCTGTTCTGCTGCTGTAATAAACAGTTCAAACGTGAGTCGTCTGACTGAAATACTGCTACGGTATACTTAGTGTTCCTATGAGACCGATAACAGGTAAGTTGTCCTGCCCCAACAGGTGCCACAAAACTAACAGAAGAATAAGATATAAGATGTTAATCAAGCTGAGTTTGTACACACACACACACACAGTCCTGAGCAGAGCTCCACTAAGTGAAAGCACCTGTGTGGGTGGACTACATCACCTTTATGGGCACTCGCATAATAAAGAGGCCAAAGGAAAACTTAAAATCGGCCACATGGACAAACAAGTCTGTAAATGCTAAAAGTGGTATTACAGTTAACAAGTTGACTAATGTGAAAGATCTTATCAGTAAAAATATCTTTTATTGTTTCTCTGGTATTGTTGCTTTGTCTTGTGCTGTTTTTTGCTGGTTGATTGTTGTTGGCAGTTTATTGTATAATGCACATCCCTAGAAAGAAGTGACTACCATGTGAAAGCTCACAGGGGGAAACACAAATAATTATTAAAGAGTACCGAATGCTAAAAAGTGAAGCACCGCTCGACGCTGAAAGGGAAACATCGACAGTCCAAGTGAAAGTGCATGGGTTTGTGCCCCGTGTGCACACACTCATATCTCAAATGGCATTTAGAGAGAGGAGAAACAGAGAAGTGAAATCCAGCTACATCGCCCTCCGACTACGAGGAAGCCCCAAAGGTCGCGAGCCGAAAACCACAAAGTCATATTCAAAAGTAAACGTTCATGTTTCGATTGAAAGTCAAAAGGGGAACTGAAAAGTGTTCAGTCAGACGGGGATTTTACTTGGATGTTTAGAAAATAAAATGTGAGAGAGAGATATGAGATTGAGAACAAAGAGACGAAGGGTAACGACCAGTGTGAGCGACAGGAAGTGAATCATAAGGGCTGGATTCATCACAACTGTAGTAACAGAATAAATGTTTCTGGCTCAGTGGAAGATAAGGGACAGTTTTATCAGGCTGCTGAATCACAGACGGCTTTTGAATTTGGTCTGAGAGGCGAGTCTGTGATCTGAGAGCTCAGAGTGTCTCAGTTCACCTTCTAAGTGCGTTCACACTGACAATTACGGCAAAATGCAGCACTGTGACATGAAACATAATGATCCCAGTTTCTAAGAGCCATGAGGCTCTACTTGAGCTAACATGCTGATGTTTAGCAGGTATAACGTTTCCTTTGTTCGCCACCTTAGTATAGCATGTTAGCATGCCAACATTTGCTGATTAGCACTAAACAAAGTTTAAACAACTATACAAAGTGTTGGACACATTAACATGTCGACCTGATGGTGGCGCTAGATGAAAAGTCAGAGGATCATCACAGTTATCACAGTTCATCCTGAGGGGAACATGAACGATGGACCACATTTCATCACAATCCATCCCATAATAGTTGTTGAGATGTTTTACTCTAAACCACAAATGTGAACCTCATGGTGTCACTTCAGGAAACGTCAGTAGATTCAGAGAGACGTTAGCTGCTAGCTCGGCTAAAAAGAAAATGTTGACTCCAAGTTAAACCCTAATGAACTGTGACGATTGCTTCAGCAGTGAAATGGTAACAAAGATAAGACATCAGGTTTTACAAGACAAAGTTTTACAAAGACATAAACTGGGAATAAAACATTTATTGACACCACAGAGGAAACGTGACCTATTACTTGGAGACAATGAGGCTAAAGACCATAATACTTTTTATTGAGTTATATTCTTTTTCTTTCATAATGAGTCATATCAAACATCTGACTCATTTCACTTCACACTGTGTAACTCCTGTTTGCAGAAGGGGAATTATACTCACTACAAGCCACACATGATGAGAAGCTATGACGTGACTTTAGTGTAAAATCTTGAATTTCAGCAGCTGAGCTGTTTTTTAATGTCGTTTCGTGAGAAAAGGAACTGGCAGCAGGATTTGTTGTGCTGATGCTGTAGCGCCCTCTGCTGATCGTACACAGACACAACAACTGAACTGAGGATGTTCATTTCTTTTTCATTTCATTTCATTCATATTTTACCATATTTGACCATTTTTTATTTGATCATATTATTATTCAATTCAATTCAGTTTTATTTATATAGCGCCATATCATAACAAAGTTATCTCAGGGCATTTTTTCGAGTAGAGCAAGTCTAGACCGACTCTTTATATTTACAGAGACCCAACAGTTCCCACCATGAGCAGCACCAGGAGACAGTGGCAAGGAAAAACTCCCTTTAACAGGTAGAAACCTCGAGCAGAACCAGGCTCAAGGTGGGCGGTCATCTGCCTCGACCGGTTGGGTTGAAGGGGGAAGGGGGGAGCGGGAGAGAGAGAGTAGGAGGAAAGAGAACGTACAGCAGCACAATACAGCATAGATATGGTAATGGCATTGATGTTAACACCAACGGAAACAACACTAAGAGCAACATTATAATAGCAATACTAATAACAGCAACAACAGCAATAGCATCAGCGGGTGCAGAGCAGGAGCACGGGGGCAGCAGGCGGCAGCAACCACAGACCCAGACCTCCACAGCTCCAGAGGCAGAAACACCTGCAGAAAGCAACAGAAGGAGAGAAAGCACACAACTACGGGAAGAAGTTGAATTAATAACAAGCATTGATGGATATGAGGGCGTACAGATGGAGAGGAAGAGGAGGAGAAAGGAGCTCAGTGCATCATAGGAAGTCCCCCGGCAGTCTAGGCCTATAGCAGCTATAGCATATTCTCACTATAAATATTGTTAATATCGTATTATATTTTCACATTCAATTTATTTTGCACATATACTAATATATAAATATACATTCCAAATATACTGTATCTACTGAGTAACTTTGATTTGGATTTTTTTTTGCATTACATTTCATTTATGTGCACAGGTTTAGGGTGACATACTGTATATAGCTTTCTAACTTTGACGTTATCTGTATATTCTTAATTTATTTTAATTAATTTTAGTTATCTGTATTATATTTTGTTATCTGTACATATATTTTCTACTCTAACTGTTCTTCTTGTGCTGCCGCTAAATTTGCTAAATTTACATCCTGGGACCAATATTGTTTCTTATCTGAACTTAGTATTAATATTATTAGTATTAGTAATATTACGTATTTTAACCATCCTAAAAGTAGGATGGTTAAAATCCTAAAAGTAAAAGCATTGACAGGTAAATGTACATAAAGTAAAATGACCCCTGTGAGTGATTTACTATTGTATATTTTATTATTGGATGATTGTTACTGATGCTTTAATGTGTATAATGTTGCTGTTACAGTTGGATGAGGTAGAGCTAATTTGAATTATATTAAAACTATTTTGATAAATACCTCAAAATTGTACTATAGTATAGTACTTATTTTTCACTATTGATGTGTCCTAGTAAAGGTGAATATTCATGCAAAGAAGTATTTTTTGTGTATATTTATAATTTTGATCACTCTGTAGATCTGTTTTCACTTTGACATTAAAACATCTTTTTTTGCTGTCATCAGTGTCAAAAAACCCTCATTAAATGTACTTTTATTCAATGTTGTAAAGTAGATAAATATTAATTTAAGTACAAGTATGATTCCCACCGTTTTCACTGTCAATTAAATTAAAGAAATGTGCTACTATGTGATTAGAGTTTGCAGTTTAAGCTGTTAAAAACTTTGAATTTCTACAAAAAGACCAGCAGCCTGAAGACCCAGAACCCTTTAAATGACACCATCTCTGCCTGTAGGTGGCGCTCTGCTCTTACATTCACAGCTGCGTGTTCGTCTGACACAGCAAATACTCGAGCTGCCCTCAGAGGTGCTGGAGATGTTCACTCACTGGGCTGTATATAACATCCTGTTACGGTTATTAAAAGTTAAACTATATGTGATGTTACGTGCATGATGAAGCAGATAAGATCACATCACATTAGTGACGTTAGCCTTAAAGTCTGTGCTCACCGAATGTGGAACAAATTGCCAGAAGAGCTGTAAGACTTGAGACAATGCTGCTTTCAAATCCAAGCTAAAGACCTGCCTGTTTGCTTTGAATTCATTTTCTTTCAAATCAAATGTATTTGTTCGTTTGTTTTATTGTTTTTACTTGATTTTTATTTGATTTGTGTGCTCTGTAAAGCTCTCTCTCAGGGTCACCGTATAGTGGTTTGATGGTCGCATACTAGTACCAGTAATCAACACAATAGTAATTGTACTCATCGTAGTACTTGCAGTAGTAGATGTTCTCATGACAGAATATGAACTCAAGTAGTAGAATAACAGGAGCCGTAGCACAAGTATCAGTTGAAGTAGTAGTAGTGGTAGTAGTGGTGTAAATCGTACTGTAGCAGTAGTAGTAGTCGTGGTAGTACGCTTTACTTTTACAAGTAGTAAATGTCCATGTAAAAGTTTAGCAACAGTAAAAGTAACTGCATCATTTTCTAAATTAATAGTTTACTTAAGGTAGTAATTAAGTCTTAATTATCAGTTCAACCTCGTCCTACTTTTAACCCCTGGAGAGTCATTGAATATCTGCGTGTAACAACAGGTCTGCAGTCTCGCCCTCAGACCCTGAATGTGAACACATGCAGCCAGAAGTAAACCACAGCCGGTCCTGCGTAACTCAACCCCGAAGTTTGCCAGAACAGATCCATCATCATTTACACCCTGCTGAGCGCCGTTTGTCCCAGCAGCTCCCCGCCTGCTAAAGGTCAGAGCATAAGAGACTGTTTAGTGGCTCTGAGCTGTGTATGAAAGGCCGGCCTTGACGGGCTCGGCAGCCGCAGAGCGAGACGCTGAGAGGAAATGAGCGTGAAATGAATGTCACATTGAAATCAAAGGCAGGGAAGATAAATGAGAGAGGTGGTTGGAAATCACCTGGACCGGGGGCGAGAGAGACACAGAGAGAGCGATGGATGGATGGATAGATGGATGGATGGATGAAGGGATGGAGGGATGGATGGAGGGAGGAGTAATTATTAGTGATTGAGCAGCTTCCCCCTCATGTGTTTCATTAGGAGTGGGCTGTTCACACACAATCTCTTCTCTGTTGGGCCGTGCCAGAGCAGCTCCGGTTTATTTGACCATCTGAAATCTTAACAGTTAATACCTGTATGTTTCCAGCATAATATTGTCTCTGGCACAGATTGCCAGAAAACGTATCCCCGTGAAAATAAACGGCTGCATTCGCATGCCAGGTAACACAAGGACCATGTGCTGGAAAAGGAGGGGGCAGGTAGGGAGGAGGTGCAGAGGGAGGGAGGGGAGGTCAGACAGGTGAGGTGAAGGAGTAAAGATGAAAAAGACAGCGGGACAAGAACAGAAGCGGTAAAATGTAGGATGAAAGGTGAGCATTTAAAAGCACAAAAATAGCTTTAATATTGCAGTATCCGTGAAGTCTTCCAGAGTTATTGATCAAAACTAATGCCACTGATTACCTCGACTTGTGCTGAGAGTTCTGGCTTTTGAAACTCGCTCTGTTTTGGAGCAAAAATGTTGGCCAGAGAAATAAAGGTTAGGCTCAAAGTAAGTCAAACATTTCCATAGTGATGCAAACGTAAGTCCTTTAATCTCCGTACTTCCTGTGAAGAAACTCTGTTTACTGTCCTACAAAAGCAAAACGCAGTCGCTACACATTTGGTTACAGTTAAGTTATAACCTGTATCTGACTCTCTGACATCTGTTTTACAATATAAACAAATATGATGCCATAGAAATGTGTAATTTCCGTGAAATCTGCTTTTTAAGTTTGCTACAAAATGGACCTGAAAACCAAAAATGCAGGATCTGCACTCTAGCTGTGTAGTTACTGCATTTTATGTATTTCTACCCACCCAGGCTGTAGTTACTGCAGTTACTTCTAATATAAGTATGAATAGTACTCAGAACACAGAAACACTTGATTCCTGTAGTAAGCTGTGGATTATAAATAATAATCAAACTAAAGTTAATTTTCATAAACAAACTAGTTAAAAGAGATGAAGTCACTCAAAGAGCTCCAGTCATCTGGAGAACATGACGGAGATACGAGCTTTCTGTAGTTTCATGTGTTGATGTGAGGAAGGTTACAGCCTCCTCATCGCTCCACACACACCTGATGTTTTCAGCTCTTTCACTCACAGGCTTCATGTCTGTCAGCATTTATTAACTAAGTCTGTTCCCATTGCTCTTCATCACGTTGTTTTAATCAATACTTTTCATCAAGTGTAAAAACTCTTTTGTGATATTTAAATTTTTAATAAAGTTTTGCTGTAACTTCCTGGAATCTCTGGTAATTGATCGAGGCCCAGATTGACGTTTTAAATTTCCATTTTTTGAGATAAAAGTGTTAATCAGGGAGCTTTAGAGGTGCTGGCAGGTGGATTCTGTTTTTGATTTTGCACACTTGGACAGAGCCAGGCTAGCTGTTTCCCCCTTTTTCCAGTCTTTATGCTAAGCTAAGCTTAATTTTAACTGTACAGACCATAGACTGTTTATATAAAGATGGACGACGTGACAGCTCCCCAAAAGTGGAGCCAAAACATCTGGATCGCCCCCTGGTGGCTGGCTGCAGTACAGGTCATAAGCCCCGCCCCCTCCATGTTAGCAGACATGGACCAAACTGAAAAGTCAAAGTACACGTCAGATAAAATCAAGTGTTTCTGATCAGTTTGGTTTTAATTAGTTATTTGATGCCATAAAAAAGGGGGTGTGACGTCATGATTGACAAACCTGTGCTGTGCTCACGACTGGTTCGGGCAGGTGTGTGGGCGGGACCTCTGGCTCCAAATGACGTCACCAGCGCAAGATGGCGGCGCCCGTATCCGGGATATTTTGGCTTAATTTTTGTACAGTGGGAGGAAGAGGAGACCGTCGGCCATCTTTATATCCAGTCTGTGGTGCTGAACTCTCTGCAACAAAGCAAATGTGTATTTCCCGAATTGTCGAACTGTTCCTTTAAATGACAACCTGAGCGTTCTTTACTGGAGCAAAGAGCCCCGACTAATCCTCTGGAAACACAGACACACCTGCACACGCTGCGAGTTCTCATCATCACGTTTCCACAGTGCGTCAAAGGAAAGGGGGGCCGTGGAAGGTGATAGGCTACAATCACCACCATCATCATCATAAAACACACACACAGTTCATCAGAGTGGCTGGCAGGCTTCAGGGAGGAGGAGAGCTAAAAGTCAACATTTCCAGGGTGAAGGTAAATGACGGAGCTGCAGCCACTCAAACCACAGGCACGTTAAGCAAACACCTGTGGCTCAGGTGGAAAAGCAAGGCCTCTCTGGCCAAGAGAAGGAGCTCTTTCTCTCAGGATCAACCCTCTCAGCATACGGCCACTTGACACTACGGGAGCTTAGGGGTGAAAGCAGTAATTTTATTAGCAAATGCCGACAGTCTTTCAACTCTCTGATGTCCAAACAAGAAATACATTAAAACAAAGTGGAACAATCGACAGAAGCTGCTCATCACAGTGTACCTTTATTTAATGATTCATTTAGCTTTTATATTAAATGTCAATATCGATTCTCCACCTGTCACTTAGCACCAAAAAAAGTACTTTTTAAAAGGAGTGTGTTGCTGTTGCACTTTTGCTTCACCTTGAAGAAATGGCACATAAAACATAAGCTGGAAACATGATTGAATTCTATGCATGTAATAAACATATAATTGACATTAAGCCTGTACCAATAACTTCAACATTTCGTCCCTTTAGCAGCTGAGACAAAGACCATGTCAATGTCATGTCTGCCATGTCAGCCATGAAATTTGGTAGCAGCATTCGTGATCCCAGAAGAAAGAGTTTTGGTGACCCCTGACCTTTTATATTGTGCCACTATCAGGTCAGTTTTCCCTTTTAACGAGACAACAAATGTTCTGTAGATATTTGTGGTCCCCAGAGGATGAATCACAATGTTTTTGGTGACCTTTCCTTACTTCAACTCATTTAACCCTCTGAAAACAAACCTCCTGCGGGCAACTCTGAACTGGCCATGGGAGGTCGTTGTTTGCATAATCCTGTTTAAGTTGATCTAAAGTAAAAACCATAATAGCAGAGCATTCATTCTTCTTGCAGCTGAAAGCTAAGGCTTCTGTACGGCACCGACAAGGGCACACGTGCAACAACGGCCCAAAACATTTCCATTAGGAGAAAACGTGCTGCAGCTTCGGAAATGATGCCAATTCAAAAACACATGAAAATCGGAAACGTGCTGCCAATGAAAAAACGTGCTACAGAAAGCCAAAACAAATACATGAACAACAAACACGCTGCAAATACAGAAATTATGCACAAATCCCAAAAACAAATGCAACAGAGAAATGCTGCATATCCAGTCAATAAAACAGATGTTCTCCAGGCCTCTAGGGGGAGCGCTGAGTAGAACAGCTTGATTTTCAACCTGAGAGAGAGAGACCAGATGAGAGAGTGTATTTCTGAAGCGGGAAGAAAAGTGGAGTAAAGAGGCGACATAAAAAGGTAAGTATTCTTTCTTTCTTACTTGGGTTAAACTCGTAGTCGATCTGAATCAACTTGCAGAGATTTGGCACCGTGAGATGATTTATGATTTATGACCACTTCTTCCTGGTCATTGATCATCAGAAGCATAAATACAGTGTGTGAAATTCTTTACTCTTTGTGTGCTTCCTCACCCTGATGATGGTCTTCAGACTGAAATGCACCAACTTTTCCTCTTTAGTAGTTAAAGAGAGTCGAAGGGTGTTTAACTTATTTTGATAAGTTTACAGATGTCACATTTTGTTCATTTTTTAATTTGTCAGATGACACATTTGATGGTCCGGCTCATACAAAAGTAAAAGAGACAAATGTCATTTAAACTGTGTGATGAGATAAAGAATTAGATCAGTGGTACTCGAAATATGAAGCTATTGTTTCTACTCTCTCGACTGAACTCGACAGTACAGAAGGTGACAAACAGAAGATTTAGTTTACATCCAGCCTTGTTAACAACAAAATAAAGAGTGTCACCAAACATTTTCTTATTCTTAAACTGTTTTTTTTATTCACGACCTTCATGAGACTTTCACAGCAATTTCTATCTTGTTACATGTATGTTTTTTAACACTTGTGATTTTGCTTGCTAAGAAAAGAACTAATAATGTGATTGAAGGTCATGATGTGAAGGTTTATAACCAGCTTTTCAGCAGATCGATCAATAAGGGCTTGTAGTTCCTGATATCTTTCATATAATTGCTGTATATCACATTTCATTAAACATACTTTTTTTTTTTGGTACTTTTTATGCTTGTTTGCACTGCATGTGCTTTTAACTTAAGAACTTCCTGAACCGTCTTTTATAAATCCTAAAAGTACCTTTGTGGATGTGACCACTGGTGTCAGCTGAATGGTTTGGCAAAGTCAACGACCAAATAAACTCCCTCTGACACACAACAACAACACAGACATATTCCAGGAAACAAGTCAATCACAATGTATATACAATAACTAACATATTCCTTCATAACAACAGCAAAATACGCTGACGTAAATGCGGTCGGTCTGATTGTACGTTTGTTTCTCCCTCTGTGTTTTAACCCAAACGCTTTTTTTCCAGCGCTGCATGAGAAAAGTCCCCCTGTTCCACGTTAACTGCGAGGGTCACCACGAACGGTTTACAGTTCACCTACCGTATCCAGACTTGTCACAGTTTCCATCTTTGAGCCACAGTCTCACCAGTTGCTGCTCTCTTTCTGAGTCTCTCTGCCGTGTCAGAGGAACCTTGGCCCTGAAGGGGAGTTAACTCATTCTCCAGCCCCTCACCACCACCACCACCACCACCTCCTCCACCCAGGGGAGCGTTTTCTGTGAGCGATGAAGAAACTAATAAACAGACTCTCGCAGTGATCCGTGTCACATTGTTTGGCCCACCTGCAACCTGTAAACTCCTCACCATGGACTGGATGTTCTCAATTTGTTCCACGAGGAGGCCCTGGCTTATATTAGCCTAAAGGGGGCACTGGAAGAGCATCTGGTCCGAGCAGCATGCAGTAAATACAGCAGCACGCTCGCTGGCTCTGGGTTTAGTTTCAAGTCAATTACTAAGCCCCAGAAAAACCACAAGACGGGGAGCAGAACTTCTGTCAGAGAGCGGGGCAGATCAGGCCACAATGAAGGCTTTAAGTGCTCGAACAATTTGAGTGCTGGAGTGAAAAGCAAAAAGGAGTTCTTGATGGAGTTATTTCCAAGAAGTGGGGTGCTTAATTCATGTTAGATAAGTGGAAAAAAAACTATAAAAGAAATAAACAGTTGAAAACTTCATGTGCTGTCGCTTGGAGGGAAAAGTAACTGAGAGAACGGACAACACAAGAAAGAAGTGGTGGAAGAAGTTTACTCAAGTAAAAGTACTTTAATGTAAGAATACTCCATTACAAGTAAAAAAAAGTCCTGCATTTAAATTCCTACGTATGTAAAGTATTATCAGCTTCATGTAGTAAAAGTACTGGTTGTGCAGTAAAATGTCTCCTGATGATATCTGACATTATTAGATTGTTAATACTGATGGATCAATGTTAGAGCAGCTTTTTACTGTTGTAGCTGCTCGAGGTGGAGCTAGTTTTAACTACTTTATATACAGTTAACTAGTTTAACTACTTTATATACAGTTAACTAGTTTAACTACTTTATATACAGTTAACTAGTTTAACTACTTTATATACAGTTAACTAGTTTAACTACTTTATATACAGTTAACTAGTTTTAACTACTTTATATACAGTTAACTAGTTTAACTACTTTATATACAGTTAACTAGTTTAACTACTTTATATACAGTTAACTAGTTTTAACTACTTTATATACAGTTAACTAGTTTAACTACTTTATATACAGTTAACTAGTTTTAACTACTTTATATACAGTTAACTAGTTTAACTACTTTATATACAGTTAACTAGTTTAACTACTTTATATACAGTTAACTAGTTTAACTACTTTATATACAGTTAGTTACAGACCTGCAAACTCACAAGAGGTGAAAAAGGTTTGTAAACTCAATCCTGTAGGGGGGTCTGGGGAAATCCTCCCCCAGGAGAATTTTTTGGGGATTTTAACATGTAAACAAGAAGAAGAAAATAAAGAGAAAAGACAACATTTACTTAAGGCAAAAAAAAAAAACATTTATTGAAACCAGTTCTGTTTCCAAATGTATTTCTTCGTTAATGTTAGCTGACGTGCTAACAAGCTGGCAAGCTTTCCATTATAAACAGGTTGGGAAAGATTTGATGGGGTAATGGCCATCAATAATGTTTCATTTCATTTATATTTCATTTATATTTAGTTCAGACAGGAAAAGGTCAAGAGGCTTATGCTCCACTGTAACTGGGGAGTTACAGTGGAGATTTTTTTCACATCTGTGACATTTTCTACAGACACACAAAAAAACTCTTCGGAGCTACATGATTCACGTGAATGACATTTTGATTCAAAATGATTTGCAGGAATGTTGCTAGTTTGTACTTCTTTATTCTTTATCAGGTTTGCCAATTCTCATGCTTCTGGCCAAATCATGCCACCACTGAACTAGCTTTATGCTCAATGCAGTGTCCCCAACTCGAGCCGTGTGATCCAGGGAATGACGTAATGTAGTCTTGCACATCGGCTCTGCTAGTTGTCGTGCACTTCCGATCTTTTGTAACTAGGCACCTCTGCAGACATCTTCTGTGATTGGGTCGGTTCTCATTCATTAATCCAGGCAGGCAAACAAAAAGGTGTGTAACAAATTCAGAAAACCTGTTGTCAACATGCCTTCTCAAATGACCCACGTATCAAAGTATTATTATTTAGAAATAATCTAAAGGTAGAACTCTCATTTTGACCAGGACATCAGATTGTAGCTAGTTACCACTATTCCATTACCAGAAGTGTAGAAGAAGAAGAATTGTGTTTTCACTTGTGTTTGTTTCATTTTCTGACAACCTCTAACCAAATATGTGAAACTTTGGTGTAGAAAGACTGAAATGGCTAGTTACATTGTAGAGCCTGTGGTCTCTAGGTCTCATTGTTATCACAACTTAGTGGGTATTAATGATTTGTGAATTGCAAACTGTTAATAATAAAGATGAGGGTTTCATATGTTTCATTTAATTAAATAGTGTGGGGCCTTTCTATCTTTAAGGAGCGTTCTCTCATCCCTCATTGTGGGTGAAGTGTAGTTAGTTGTATCTGTATCAGTGTGATTGTCATGTTATGTTATTCTGTGCGGCGCAGCATCTCACAACCCTGACTTTATATATAGTTAGCTAGTTTAACTACTTTATATCATAGACTACATATATAGATGGATGACGTGACGGCTCCCCAAAAGTGAAGCCAGAACATCTGGATCGCCCCCTGGTGGCTGGCTGCAGTACAGGTCATAAGCCCCGCCCCCTCCATGTTAGCGGATGGGACATGGGCCAAACTGAAAAATCAAAGTACACGTCAAATAAAATGTTTCTGTCATTTCAGGTAGTTCTTATTACGCTGATGTTTGTTCATTTTTCTGATAAGTTTGGTTTTAATTCGTTATTTGGGGTGTGACATCATGATTGACAGCTATGATTGTACTCGGGATTGGTTCAGACGGCTGTATGGGCGGGACCTCGACACCACGGCTCCACCGCGGATCACTATGGCGCAGACTCTGGCTCCAAATGACGTCACCAACGCAAGATGGCAGCGGCCGTGACCGGGGTATTTTGGATTAGTTTCGTACAATAGGAGGAAGTGGAGCCGCGTCGTCCATCTTTATATAGAGTTAGTTTAGTTAGTTTTAACTACTTTACAGTTAGCTAGTCTAGTTCAGTGGTTGCCAACCTAGGATCCAAAGGGTCACCAGATAAATCTGAGGAGTTGTGAGACGATCAATGGGAGAGGAAAGAAGAATAAACAAAGTCCTGATTCACACTTTTATATTCAGTTTTATGAAACCATCAGAAAAGTTTGGAGGGGAAATGTCTCTTGAACTGCTAACAACTCATAGACACTGCTTTTTTGTCAGGGGTCTCCGGCCCAAAAAATCTTTAATAATGTATTTTATTTTATAAGCGTATATGTTTTTAATGTAAAAACTAAATCTGCAAAGTAGCTTTAGCAACTTGCAGATAAGCAACATTTGTAAAGGATTTTAACCGTTTTCTGCAGTTTCTTGTTTATGTCATGCAATACCTCTGATGTACAAATCCCATCTTCTTCTTTAGTTTGATCAAAGCCATGTTTAACAGTGTGACACCTGGTGAACACACAGATACATTTACACAAACACACACGCACAGAGTCCTAGAGTCCTAACTCAGAGCAGGTGACGTGGGGCTGAAGTCGGGGGAAACCGATGTGAAGCAACCAGGGACAATTATTTGGGTCCTAAAGGGACAATTCAACAAAACAAGCTGTAAACGAGGAAATCTGTTGGCGGTTTTCTTCTTTCAGAAGGTGGAAACAACCATGCCAGGTCAGACAGACAGGAAACACATGAAAATCTTTATTTATTTAGTAAAGGTTTTCAGTTTTTTTCATAAAGATCAAAGATTAGTTAAAGTCAGATTTCTGTCTGTTTTCCTTTAAACAAGGCTAAGAGACTACAGCCATGCTAGCAACTCTGTGAGGCTGTCATGAAGCACAGCTGTGCTTTGAGCTAAATGCTAATGCAAGCATGCTAACATGCTCACAATGACATTACTAAGATGCTGATGTTTAGCAGGTATAATGTTTAGCACTAGTACTAAACACAAAGTGCCGCTGAGGCTGATGGGAATGTCATCAGTTCTGACCTGATGGTGGCGCTAGATGAAAAGTCAGAGGATCACCAAAGTTGTTACAGTTCATCCTCAGGGGAACATGAATGTTTGTACCAAATCTCAAGACAATCAGTCCAATAGTTTACTTCCAATAGATATTTCACTAAAATCCACAAATGTGAACCTCGTGGTGGTGCTAGAGGAGAAGTAAACATGAGAGTCATTAGGATTCATCCTCTGGACACCATGAATGTCTGTACCACCTTTCATGGCCAATAAAGACATGTGATTGCTTGAGGTGCTAAATACAAATTGAAATGGAGGCAGCCGGTCGAGGCAGATGACCGCCCACCTTGAGCCTGGTTCTGCTCGAGGTTTCTACCTGTTAAAGGGAGTTTTTCCTTGCCACTGTCTCCTGGTGCTGCTCATGGTGGGAACTGTTGGGTCTCTGTAAATATAAAGAGTCGGTCTAGACCTGCTCTATTCGAAAAAGTGCCCTGAGATAACTTTGTTATGATATGGCGCTATATAAATAAAACTGAATTGAATTGAATTGAAATATTTGACCTGGTGATGGTGCTACATGAAAAGTCAGGATCACAGAGACCCCAGAGATATTTCACTGAAAAACATAAATGTCAACCTCATGGTGACAGCAGAGCAAAGGCCAAGGGATCACCTCTGGGGATTATGAATGTCTGTACCAGATTTTATGGCAGTCCAGTTTGGACCAAAGTGGTGGACCGATTTCACAGCTGTACGACCAATGCCATCCCCGGAGACCATGCCGCGAGCAGAGCTAGAAAGTGTGACACGTAGTTGTGTTTCTGATTGTGATTCTGAATGACTCAAAACACAAACACACATTTTTAGCCATTTTATCATCGTGGGTCTAATGTCAGTCTGTCGGTCGGTCCACCACTTTGGTCCAGACTGAAATACCTCAACAATTACTTGGTGGAATTTTGTTCAGACATTCAAGTTCTGCAGAGGATGTATGGAGGTACATTTGTGTCTTTATTATGCAATCAAAAAATAGGTTTGAGAGCAAAATTATTGACACTGCAATCAAAAAATGGTTTAGTTTTGCTTGCGAATCTAAAAGTTTTGCTTGCTGTTCAGCTGAATTCTGTGGGCGGGACCTACGCTGAAAGACGCAAGACACGTTTCTATTGGCCAGTCTCGATCTGAGTGACAGCTTGGCAACATCCGCAGTCAGTTAACAGAGAGAGTTTTGAACTGATGGAGAAGAAGACCAGAGAAACTCAGCACACATTTATGTTTCTTTACACATAACTTCCGTCTTAGTGAAAGCAGTAATGTTGCGTTTTTGTTTAACGATCTGTGCTGTTGTAATGGATTAAACTAACACATATTATTGGTGACTGCTCGTAGCTGCTAGTGAACAGGACTGTTTGTGTTCAACGATCTAACCTGAGTTTCTTATATTTCTGACGTGTTGTATTATTGTATCAGCCAGTTTAAAGTATTATATAATGATTAATAATATGTATTAGTTTAATCCATTAAAACAGCACAGATCGTTAAACAAAAGCTTCTACATGCAGCAGCTCAAACAGAACATTGTTTCTTTCACTAAGACAGAAGTTATGTGCAAGGACCCCCCCCCCCTCCCCGGCACCATCACAATAAACTGTTGTCATGTCCAACCTGCACAAACATCAGCCATGTTTGATATGCAGACAATAATCATACATCCAAATCATTCGTGACCGCTGTTTAATTTGATCATCATCATCATAAGACCATATACAGTTCATATATGATACAGTCTCATGGCCAGTAAAAAATAAAAATTATATATATATGTGTGTGTGTGTGTGTGTGTGTGTGTGTGTGTGTGTGTGTGTGTGTGTTCACGTACACATCAGCCAGTGTGTAATATTACGCACAGCTGGCACAGCGTGGAGACCTTCATGGACTCACCGGGATTTAACTGTTAACTGACCTTGTGAGCTTTTCTGACAGATTCACAGTTTAAACAGCGACATCATGAACAGCAGCAGAACCGGAGTCACAATGTTTTATTGCGCTGCAGAATTACAACCGGCACCGGTAACCACGTCATCAGCTGCCTGCTCACTGTCATCAGTCACATTTTCTGTGTTGCTCCTTATCTTTCAATATTTAAACATGAAAACTTTTGAGACCCCCTCAAAATTTGATTTTGCCGTCATTGGGGGTCCTAGTTGTTAATTAGGGGGTCCGAGACCCCCGTATTTTGCACACTGGATACAGAAATTGTATCATCAAAAAGGTCCAGGCCGGCTCACTGTAGGCTAATATTAATCTCTCTCACATAATGCACGCATATGCGCTTACACACACACACACACAAAGTCGAGCTTGTTTTTCTCCCTGTGAACTTTGCCCCTGATCCTCGTGGGTCCTTTCACGTCGTCGGGCCGCAGGTCTTGATCCCTGGTAAGCCTGTGCATTAAAACGGCGGTGGTTCTGTGTAAAGAAACAGAAATGTGTGCTGAGTTTCTCTGGTCTTCTTCTCCATCAGTTCAAAACTCTCTCTGCATCCGCAGTCAGTTAAGACTGCGGATGTTGCCAAGCTGTCACTCAGATCGAGACTGGCCAATAGAAATGTGTCTTGCATCTTTCAGCGTAGGTCCCGCCCACAGAATTCAGCTGAACAGCAAGCAAAACTTTTAGATTTGCAAACAAAACTAAACCATTTTTTTGATTGCAGTGTCAATAATTTTGCTCTCAAACCGATTCTGTTTGACTGCATTAAAAAGACACAAACGTACCTCCATAAGGATGAACTCCAATAACCTTGGTGATCATTGGGTCAAAATTTTAATTTGTCCAATACTTTGGTTTAAGACCAGACCTAATGACATTCCCATCAGCCTCAGATGTACTTTCTGTTTTGTGCTAATTAGCAAATGTCAGCATGCTAACGCGTTAAACATACGTGCGAAACATCAGCAAGCTGATGTTAGCCTCGAAAGCATCACTGTGCCTCAGTACAGCCTCACAGAGCTGCTGCATGGCTGTAGACTCTTAGTTTTCCATGGAAACCCACCGCTGGAATAAAATACCTTTATGACTACATTAAAATACACAAACACTGATTCCGGTCGTCTAATGCACAGACATGACTGCTTAAACTGCCAGTGGAAGATTTCTGTACATCAGTGAAAATCAGAAACATGTACATGGATGCAAACACATTCACACCCGTTCAACACACTATTTTTGTAACTTTAATTATAGTGGAACCATGACATTAGTGGGCAATGTGACTAATATTTTCAATTACATAATAAAAGACCAATATCAGCCCACTGACACATCTGTGCAGCCAAACCATGAATATTCTATATTTCCTGCCATCTAAACAAACTTTTTTCCCCCTTTGGTGTGATGTTTTAAACACTGCAGCCGATTTCCACCGAGTCTCAGTGACAACAGGATGTGTCTCCAAGCACTGGCTCACAGTCATGGAAGGAGGGTAACAAATTGACTCTTTATTTTATTGGTCTAACCTCATGGCAGACGCTGTCTCGCTGTGCGGTTTTAGCAGTGTCACTCACCCCTGTCTGTCTAAATATCAGCAGTGCAGCCTACACACCCGTCTCCCTCTCTGAGTTATTATTGTCGTTGCATGGCAAAGCCTGGGGGTGGGCACATTCAAATAAAGGCTGCAGAGAATATGGCTTTAAAACCATTTATTGCACTGAACTGACTGATCAGAGAAAGTGAATACTAATATTTATATAGGAGTCAAAGTTTTGACAGTTACAGGGATTAGAGCACATTATGTCACAGATTGTAGTTTTAGCTACACAAATGTTTCTTGAAAGATCAATGCAGTGAAAATCTGTGTTTTGAAGGTTAAGAATTCAATATTCGCAACAATATAAGTAAAAAAAACGATTCATTAATCCACAATGAAACAATCAACAATTGATCAATCCCATCTGACTAAATAACTAAGCAGAATTCAACTGATGAAACTGAATGAAAACACTTCTACAGAGAGAATCATCTCGGCTTCATTACATCAAATAGAAACTTGTACATATATTTTGGATAATTTCAAACATATTTTACATATTTAAACATTTCATAAATGTAATTAAACACTGATTTGAATGTTTGGAAACTTTATAATCTGGACTAGAATTTAAAATACATTTTGTTGGATCTGAACAGTGATTGGCCGCTCAAACATACAGTTATTGATAAATTGATTAGTTTTTTCTGTATTGGATCCTCATCAGCTTCCACAAAGTGGCTGCTGGTCTTCATGGCTCCACACACACAAGTCCAAATAATAAAACCTGAACAACTATTTCAAATGACACAGCATCGCTAAGAAAGAAAAGGCTGAACCAACCAAACACAAAGAAACTAAGTGAAATCATTTAACATCTGAAAAGGAAGATAATAAACAAAAAGTCAAACTAAAGAACAAAAGGGAAAATAAAAGCAATAAAAAACAACAGGTGAAACCAAAGTGAACATATCTTTGGAATAATGAGACAGCAGGAGGACAGGTGCAGCTTAACAGGTTCAACTCAGACATTAGAAGAAATAAACCTCATCATGAATATAAATCCTCCTCTTTATCTCTAACTGCTCTGTTCCACTGTCACACAGATCTTCACTGATGAGATCTTCACTTCTTCCACAGTGTCAATGAATGGAAACATCCTCTCAGTGAAAGTGTGTGTGAAGGTGTGTATGTGTGTGTTAGTATCAGGATCAGAGAACGACAGCTTTCCTCTGTTCCAGTCCAGATTCACTCTGATCCTCTGGAGCTTCTTCTGCACTCGGAGATCAGTGGGTGGAGCTGATGGTGAGTATGCTGAGTATTTACCTTCATATAACCATATTCCCCAGAATCCAGACAGTATGTCTCCCTTCCTCTGGACAGACTCTGCTAAGACACCCAGGAACCAGCATGAACTGTCTACAACCTGGACATCCCAGCTGTGAGTTCCTGAGTTAAAGTCCTCAGAGCCCAGGACAGACCAGTAACCATCGAACCTCTCTGGATTATCAGGAAGCTGCTGTCTCTCTCCTCGTCTCACACTGGTCAGATCTTCGGACAGGATGAGGTTTGGATCAGCAGTGTTTGGGTCCAGAATCAGAGAAGCATAGGAGACCATGTCCTTCATCTTGTTCCAGATGTTGAAGGTCAGGTTGCCCAGGTGTTTGGCCTGGTCTATCAGAGCTCCTGAGAGCAGCTGTGGATCCTCCAGCAGGGGGCGCTGCTGGACTCTTTCCACTGCAGCCTTGTAGTTGTGCAGGATTGAGATATCTTCAGCTCTCAGCTCCTCCTCTGTGGCTCTGACTGTGTCTGAAAGAGCTGCTATCTCTCTGCTCAGAGCCTCCATCTTCTCCTTCATCATCTGACTCTTCTGCTCCTCTTCCTCCCTCAGTGCAGCCATCCTGACCTCCTCTTCCTCTTCTAGAAACTGGTGAAGCTTCTTAAACTGCTCCTTAATCTGCCTCTCTGTGTGTCGGGCCTGGACCTTAATGTGTTCTGCTGTTTGATCAAACTTCACTTTAACTTGTTCAGAAACCTTTAACTTCTCCTTTAAGGGCTCCAGAGTTTCCTGAAGTTCCTTCTTGTGTTGTCGTGCAGCTTCATCGATGGGTCTGAATCTGTGGTTGCTGTGTTTTTCTGAATCTCTGCAGACGAGACACACTGGCTGCTGATGGTCCAGACAGAAGAGTTTGAGTTTCTCAGAGTGCAGACTGCAGAGAGCCTCTGAAGCTCTCTGATCTCTCTCCTGTAAGAAGGCCTCGCACAGGTTCTTTAACGCCAGGTTACAAGGTGGTTCACGCTTTGAAGACCTTCTCTTACAAACTGGACACTCCTGTGTTGGTTTCTCTCTCCATCAGCTCTTCAGACAGTCTTTACAGAAGCTGTGGCTACATGACAGAAGAACAGGATCTCTAAAGACCTCATGACAGACCGGACAGCAGAGATCCTCCTCTGATCTGGAAGCCATTTAGTCTCTGAGTGAAGCTGAAAACACAGCAGACAGAAAGTACAGTCAGTCATGGCTCCCCTCCCTCCTCTACTTACTTTCACTTTGAGTCCTGCTTTTAGTCAAACTCACATTCAGTGTGTGGAGCGGCAGCAGGTTGAAGCAGCAGTGTTGTAGTTTTCCACTTTTCTCTCCTGTAGCTGAACTCACTCAGAGGAAGATGTTAGTTTGGTCTGAAGGTGAATCTGATCGTCTGTTTTTCAGTCTGTGCGTCTCTCTTTAGTGAGGAAGAAGAACCAACTGTTTCCTGGTTTGTCTCAGGTGAGTCAGGTGAGGGTGGAGCTTTGTCAGACCTCCTCTGCTGAATGCTGTTGATATTTCTTGAATGTAAATAGAGGGTTTGGTTTGATGATGGCAAAGCTTTAGGAGTCATCCTCTGAGAACCAGACATATTCAAAGAAATGTTACAAAATCTTGCCATTATTTTTCATGGAAGTTTTGACCTGATGGTAGCACTACACAAAAGGTCATAAACAATGATCAGATACTTTGCACTTAACTAACGTCTCGGACAGACAGACAGACAGGAGGACTGACTGACCAAATATTGGCATTTTTACATCCTGAATGAATCTTGAATCTTGTTGGAGTCTCACAATGTGTGACGCTCTGTGACTCTAAATACTCACAGAATGTTATAATGTTCAGATCTGTAGGACTAAAAATGATAACTTCTGACAGACTGTTAATAACTGTCAGACTACATTTTCTTAATATGCCGTTGACATTAGCCAGAGCAGCTCCATGTGTTAGAAAAGGTTGTTTGCAATTGGTTAAATCAGACACCATGTGCACTTGTTGTCCTTGGTCTGACTCTGGCCTGGGATCCTTGTTTTTTTCATTTTTCATTACTGAATATGAGATAATTCCGTGCAGAAGCTGTATTTATATAAATGGCTGCATTTATATAGTGCTTTTATCCAAAGTGCTTTACAATTCACTCTATCATGCTCACGTCAATGTTAATTTGGAGTTCAGTGTCTTGCGAAGGACACTTTCACATGTGATTAGTGGACGACACGCTCTACCTCCTGAACCAAGGGGTTAGTGAAGGGGAGATGTCTTTGTTGGATGTGTGTTACTTTAAAGAAGCAGATATATGAGCCTTTTTCAGCTTGTTTCATATTGTCTTCAATAATATCTACCAGCACATGTGGTATCTCTGTAGGGGCCACAGCCTCGACGTGTGATTATATTTTTGTGGAGGTGCACGTCAACTAAGGAGTAACTACAGAGCCTATGCACGTAGCCAACATAACCCTTAACTCTGAAGAAGAAATGAAGCTTAAAGCTGCTGTTGACAGGCTGCTTTCAAGTCGTGGTCAGTGTAGAGAAGGTGTCCTAAAAGGGCCACTGTACAGAGAATGGTTCCGTCAGTAAATACTCCACTGGTGAGTTTTGAAGCTTCTCCATGTCTTAAAAAAGTCGGTTGCTAACAAGAGTCTAAATGAGACTACAGAGGCTGTCGGGGACATTAAACGTCATCACGCCGAACACAGAAACTCATCGACTCACTCGTCCTCCTTTACAGCCTCGTTGGGTTTATACTGCAAACTGTTCTAACTCAAACTTTCCCAAAGGCTTTTGTAGAAGAGGTCAGAGCTGGAAGCTCAGTGGTGGAGACGCTGAAGTCATGTGACCGTGGTGGAGCTGGTTTACAGCCTAATGTTAGCTTTTTACTTCTGGAGACTGACTTTACACTTCAAACATCATAAAGTGGAGTTAATATGTGAAGATTATCTTGTCAAGGGAACCAGGGTGATGCTCACTTCTGGGTTGGACTACAAAACTACGTCATCCCTGCAGCGCTCTGTAGTAAAGTTGTCTCTCTACCTTTCATGGCGTCAACAGTTTTAGTATTCTGCTGTGTAGAGAGCATTACAGCGTCACACAGCTGCTTGTGCAGCGTTAAACTCAAATTAAAGTCAAGGACAGCTGATGCTTTGACTTGTGGTTCCTAATATGTTTTATTATCTACATATAAAGTCAGTCTGGTACACTGAAATTACAACTACAACTTGAATGGTCTGAGAGAAAAACAACAGTATACTCTGTTAATGCAGCAGAGATGTATTACACTGGGGCTTATTTTACAATTAAAGCAAACATAAAGCTGTTTCTGAGCCTCGTCTGTGCTGCAGCCACTTGGCCAGTCGCCGTTACTCACATCCTTTAGCTGTTTAGTCGAATTGACTGGATCGGGTTGATTTTATGTGTGATCCATGACAGCCCCATATTATCCAATCACTTCTGTTCATCCATCATGCCCTCATATGGGGCTGCGCGGTGAAAGACAGATCGAGAGAAAAAGAAAGAAAGTTGAGAGAGACAGAGAGGGAAAGAGAAACACTGTACCAGAACACCAGCTCTTGTTACAAACCACCAGAGAACCTCCTCGACTGCCAAAAACTCCAAATTTGAACCCAAGCGTTCTGGCTGCTAATTATTCTTAGAGCTTGGTCTAAACTAAATTTATGACACTAAGCTGGCGCTCCTTGTGGCATCATAAATTAAACTGGCAAAGAGTTTTAGAATCAAAACCAAGGCCCGCTGTCCTCCAGCGAGGGAAGGAAAATTAAAAAGTAAAGAATGTAAACGTGGATGTTCACATGGCCAACTCTGTGACCCATCTCTCCATTTCTAAGCAGTGACTTTCTTTCTTTTTTCTTTTTTCTTTTTCTTTTGTATTTCTGTCATTTCTGAGGCTGAGCAGATAAAACTTAAAGGTTGAGACTGTCCTCACAAGAAAAACAACAGCATCAGTTGTTTCAGCAAAACGTCCAAAAAACATTTGTTTATGTTCCAGCGACAGCGCCCTCTCGAGGCCGTAGGAGTTGTGACTATTGTCCGTCAGGAGCCAATGAGGAAGTCAGGTGACGTTGTTATAGAGGGAGGGGGTTGGGATGGATGGTTCTTTAACAAGAAATACTGCTATTCATTTCCCGGTTCAAACTGACGGTGGTTTCTTTTTACCTTCATCGTAAACATTAGGGGTTATTATTGTAACCATGACAACAAAGGTCACCTAACCTTAACGAATAGTCATTTTATCATACTGTAGCAAAATTTTGAAGTACTTGTACTTTACTTGAGAATACTTTATTCTTCAGTTCAGAGGGAAATATTATACATTTGACTCCACTACAATTATTTAACTTTACAAAATTAAGATATTACACTTAGATATTAATCTATTGGGAATAACACTCCAATAATATAATATGTATACAATATATACACACACAATTTATCATTTGGATTTTTTCTATTAGCTGAATTATATTTATTTTATATATATTTTATTTTTTGTGTTTCAAAGCCTGAAATTCTGGTGGAGAATCATTAAATCATGTATTTGTTTAATCATTGGGCTAAAATTATGCTTTTACTAAAAGTAAAAATTGACCCAGTTTGGGTGAATATACTGTAGCACCGATGCAATACTTATAAATAATAACTTAACCAGTATACGAATGGCTTGTTATGATCCAGTGTTAGTGTTATATTTTATATTGTGTTGGGTTGTTTACTCAAATTAAAATATCATTTTAAGTGTTAGACACAACAATCTTTAACCTGTCACAAACTAACTGTTAGTTGTACAAAATGACGTGCTTATGAGATATAAAACAGGAAAGGATAATATTATTAACAATCAGTGACAAACAGTGATATGTACGTTTAAAAAGAGCTGTAGTAGATTATAACAGGTTGTAACCATATTTTAGTTTGGGTAAATAATCCAACAGTAAGATAAAAAATAATTAAAATAAATAATAATAAAACATTGGTTATATGTGTTGTATTGGCCCAGTGAATTTTAGTAGTTACATTTAAATATATTAAGTAAGAAAATACTTGAATCAGCCTATAAAATACCCATCATGTGTAAGTTTTTAATTGTAGAATATAAACTCAGGTTGCTAAAAAAAAGTACTGAATGATGAGTACTTTTACTTTTGATACACAAAGTACATGTTTGTAGTAATAATTCCGTTAACTTTTTCAGTGCAGGACATATACTTGTAATAGAGTATTTTTAAAGTGTGGTATTACTTTTACTTGCATAGATGATCTGAATACTTCTTCTCTACTTGAGTTTGGTACCTGTGTGTGTGTGTGTGCCCTGACATCACCTGACACCCCTCTCACCCTTTTGTTTGGAGAAAGTGGAAGCCTAGAAAAACTGCTCACTTTAAATGACATAATGCAAAGTTTTTCTTTTCTCTCTCTTTTTCTGTGGGTGGGGGGTGGTGGTGTGTGTGTGTGTGTGTGTGTGTTGGGGGGGGGCTGTTTTGTGCCATTTTGTGTTACAGCTTGAGTGAGTCATTGGTGGAAAGAGGGGAGGAAGATTTGAGAAGAAATATTGCTGTTAAATGAGTTTGGACAGCATGACATCACGGGGTAATTAAAACAGCTTTCTGGAATTCCGTTTCCAATTCCTGCGCTCAGGTTTGTTGGAGGATTTTTTCGAGCACCTGCAGGTTGGTGTGTGAGTGAAATATTTTCACTGGATGGAGTTCAAACTTTGAAGGGAAAGTGAAGAAAAAAAAGGAGGCAGCGGCATTACGCCATTCTTGCCTCTCTTGGAAAAAAAGTGGGATTTAAAGAAGTTTCTTACAAGATCTCCAGCAGAATCGTGCCGTGGAGAGTTTAATGCAAGTCCTCTTTTTCTCAGCCTTTTCTTGGATTTCTGCACTTCTCTCACAGACGGGATCTCCTCCAGCACTATGGTTCTTACAGATGACAGATGGGAGAATAAGGGTTTGCAGGATTTGTTTCTTCAACGTATAAAACTCAGTTATAGTCCACATCTTTACTTTTACAACCTTGCATATGTCTATAGCCTATTTCAGACGGGAGAGGCACTTTTTATTCATTTCTCCTCTGGCAGAGCGCAGAGTAAACTCAGAGGATGAAAGACTCGGACCAAACAGAACTGCTCCCTCTTCTTTTTTTAAACAAACAGGTCAATTCATTCTGAACAGACTGCGGTTTATTACAATGACGGCCTGGCAAAAGGCAAAAGGGCTTTAGGATGAAAGTTGTGAAGCGTCTTTCTCTTCTGCTGAGCTGCTGGACTCTCATTTACCTGCATCCCGTCCTCGGTTCACTCAGCCGGACCAGACCGACCGAGCACCACCACCACCGGCTTGGAGAGGCAGCGGAGCGCGCAGCAGGAGGCGGGGAAGGAGAGCAAGCCCACGGAAGAACCGGCGGAGGAATCGGTGGGTCTACACCACCCGCGGGCAGGCAACCAGCGACCGCTTCCGGGACGTGGAAACCCTCACCGGTGAGTCCGGCGAGGATTACGCGGATCCGCGCAGGCCCACCGTTAATTAAGGGCGAAACGACTACAGGGCTGACTGTTATTAAAAACAAACTTACAGCGGCAACATCTGCGTCCTCATCCTCGCCGCAGCGCAGCGGGGCCGTGCCGGTGAACCGTGCACAGCTGCAGCAGCAACAGCGGGACGGAGCAGTCAGCTTGGAGCGCAAAGGGGCTGTGCGCTCCTGGATGCCCGGCGGGGATGCTCACATTAAAGCGCACGGTCCCGCGGCTTTTAGCGCACATGTAGCAGGGAAGGTCGGGACTGCGGCTGTTGGAGGTGGAAGGAGTGGCTTACCAGGGAAACATTTTGGGAAAGTTGCTTCCAGAGCGACTGCAGCTGCTCCAGTGCGCACCGGGCCTCCCCAAAGAGCCACCGGTGCGCAAAAGCAGCAGCAGAACGCGGGTCCGGTGGCGCAGCGGGGAGAAAGCCACAAGGCCCCGAAACTGAGCGACCGGGAAGTGCATCACAAACAGCCGCTGGTTACTCCTCACGACTACATGCTGTCGCTTTACTGGTCTCTCTCCACCGGGGACCTGAACAGCAGCGCTCTGCATGAAGCGGGTCTGGCCAACACCATCACCAGCTTCGTGGATAAAGGACAAGGTAAACCCGACCGCTCTGCACCAGGTTTTCTCTCTTTCCATGCGCGTTCACTTCTGTCCTTGACCAGCTTTCCTCCGCTTCTGACAGCAGTTTTCCTGATGCTGCCTGATTCTTTCAATCACACATTTTGTCACACAAGAGTTTCATTTAACGTTTTATTGGGTGATTCGGTTTATTGAGCAATTTGAGGTTCCAAAATTCTGTTAAATCAGTAGTTATTCTAAATGAAAAATCTTTCAACTTTCAGTTCAAGTTGGAATTCATTTAACAATTTGACAATGTGATCGATCTTAATTCTTTTCAGTTAAGGAAAAACAAGGCACAGCAGACGGAATAAACCTCTGTACTTCTCAAAAATTACCTTTAAATATCATTCATTTGGAATATTCCTGTGGTACAAGCTCTTTCCAGTGATTTACAGACATAAATCCTGTTTAATGGTGATGGATGCTTTGCTGCAATCAATCATATCTGCACTGCCTCAGCATTAAAGGAAGTCCATGTTACAGTCTGAGGGCTATTTTTTCCCTGACATTTGGCAGCATTAAAGTGCAACCATGAAGCAGTGTTTGATTATTTTTCCTTGGGTTTGAAATCCATTTTGGCCATTGATATTATTTGGAGTATATGATTCACTGCAGACAGGCAGTGGTGCTGATTAAGTGAATTATTAATTAGAAAAATTGACAAAAGCAGGGACACAACAGGAACTTGTGCAGGATCCAGGGAAAGAGCCGAGGTTAGAGGAGAGTGTTGAGCAAGAGGAACTATAGGGGAGATGATGTCTGGGAGTGTGGAGAGGGCTGGGAGATCTGAGGGAGAGGACTGGAGGTCAAATGCCAGTCTGGAGGTTACAAGAGGAGGGCGGCGCTGGAAACAGGGCTGTAAATTGTCTAAATGTAGACATGCCTGTGTACGGGAGTCCATGAGGTAAGAGAGTTGGAGCATCTGGAGCGGAGTCAGGAAGGTCAGCCGCTCGTATGCACACATACAGAGGGAACGGTGGGAAAAGATATGACTCTGTTACTCATAACTGTGCTGGAACGGACTTCAAAGCTGCAGGAAGCTGCTGCGAGCTGAGTGAGCCATCACATATCTAAATGAAAGGAGCAGTTCAACATTTTGGGAAACATGCTCATTGGCTTTCTTGCCGAGAGTTAGATGAGAAGTTGATACCAATGGAGCCAGTTAGCTTAGCTTAGCATAAAGACTGGAAACAGGGGGAAACAGCTAGCATGGCTCTGCCCAAAGGCAACAAAGTAAAGCTCACTAATGAATACGTTATATCTTGTTTGTTTAACTTAT
Organism: Macquaria australasica; assembly: GCA_005408345.1. Taxonomy (NCBI): domain Eukaryota; kingdom Metazoa; phylum Chordata; class Actinopteri; order Centrarchiformes; family Percichthyidae; genus Macquaria; species Macquaria australasica. The sequence goes on along the minus strand of SEMN01000661.1, from coordinate 58,908 downwards.
AACCAAAGCGTAAAAATGTCAAGTTGTGGTTTTAAGGGGGGGGGGGGTTACCACATACATACATTGACGTTTTTACACTTTGGATTTTGGATGGATTAAACAAACGAGATATACAATAACATGTTAATTTGTGAGCTTTAGAGGTGCGGAGTAGTATTCTGTTACCTTTGGACAGAACCAGGCTAGCTGTTTACCCCTGTTTCCAGTCTTTATGCTAAGCTAAGCTAACCAGCTGCTGGCCACAGCTTCATGTTTACCGTACAGACATCTGTAACTCTCAGCAACTCTCTTGGCATATTTCCCAAAAATGTTGAACTATTCCTTTGAAAAAGGTCCTGAAAACTTGTTTTCTCAATTGTATTTTTTACTCTGATCGACTACTTGGTCCTGATGAAGAAGATTAGCTGAGTGTTTGACTGGTAAATGATGCCTCTGGATTTTTTCCCCATGAACTTTAACTTTGGTTGCTTCTTATTCAGCCATGAATATTTAACAATAAAAAGAAATATTTTGGATTTGAAACCAAGTTTCCAGAGGCTTTAAGCTCTGGGGCATACCCATGCATGTAGATGTGTATATTTATACTTGTGTATTTCTGTGTGTGTGCTGTTGCATTTTGGTTTCTGTAAGTGTATGTGTGTATGTGTGTTTCCAGCCATCTGGTCAGTCACTGGCAGCACTGCTGCTTTCAGTGATATACGGCCTCAGGAGGGTAAATAAACACTCCTCACAGCCACAAGTAGGGTGGCCCCCCTGTGTAATGTTATCTTTACGGTGTAAAACTGTTTAAAACAATGTTTAAATGACCAGAGTTTAATATTTCTAGCCCTACTAAAGGTTTACATTTCAAGGACTTAATGTACTTTTAATTTGGGCTTTATTTGTTTAGTGTGTCCTCAGCAAATCGCTGTTGACCTCCTCCGCATGTTGAGGGGGTGAGCGAAGGTGTAACTGATGGCCTGACACATCTCTTCCCCCTCACTTGTTCACATTAACTCACTTCCCCTTTTCTTTCTTTCTTTCATTTTGTCTCTTTTCCTCTCCCCTTCTCCCTTCATTTGCCACATGTTGCATGGATGTCAGCTAATGTAGCCAAGTCTCATATTACACATTACAGTTACATGGTAGTCAAATTAAACACATTAATAATAAAACTGCTGTGCATGCATTTCTGTGCACTTATGACTGTATACTGTATTGGTTAATAGCACAAAAACGCAAGATCACCTTCATAACATGGTGGAGTTATTGAATGGTCTTTCAGCATGTTCATATCTTTCAACAATGACATCCACTTTACAAGAGTCTGAAAAAGTGGTTTTTCATCTCCAGTTTGGGGGATTGTCATGCTTTCAGATCAGGTGAAGAAGGAAAGAAACCACAAAGAAAGGAAAGAAGGACATACGAAAAGGTGAAGAAGAAGAAAAACAAACAAAAAGAGGAAAGAAGGAAAGTATAGGAAGATCAGCTCTGCTACAGACACTAGGATATTATTTTCCATCTTCAAAAACCTCGTCCACCAGCCATCTCTCTCCCTGCTGATGACATTGCATCCTTCTTTGCTAACAAGGTAAGAGCCATTAGTGACCAATTCACAGAACCACCCAACCGCAGTGCATCTACTCCGATTAAAGGTGCAACTCTTAGTGCATTTCTCCCCCTCACTGAGGAAGATGTCTCCAAACTTTTGCTCTCGAGTTGTCCCACCACTTGTCCTCTGGTTCTTATTCCCTCCAAGTTCTTTCAAGCCATCTTACTCACAATCATGCCTGTCATCACGCACATGATAAATGCTTCTCTGGCGTCTGGTACACAAAGTTTAACCAGGCCCAAATGACCCCATTGTTGAAAAAGCCAACCGAAATCCATCTCAAGTTGAAAACTACATACCAGTCTCACTACTACCCTTCCTATCCAAACTCTTCAATAATCTATTTGACCTAAACTAGTCAATAGTCATTCCACTTAAACTGCACTGCTGTCAGTGATAGAAACCCAGATAGAAATCCCGGTCATCAGTTCTCATCTTGCTGGACCTGTCGGCAGCCTTTGACATGGTTAACCACAAAATCCTTCTGTCCACACTATCCGAATGAGGCATCTCTGGTACAGCACACCTAACAGAGCAATTGTTCAAAGTGGCATGGCAAGGAGAGGAGTCCAAGCATCACTTTCCTTCCACTGGGGTACCACAGGGATCTGTGTTTGGTCCCCTACTCTTCTCAATATACACCACCTCCCTTCATCCGATTTTCTGCTCACGGTTTTTCTTACCACTGCTATGCTGATGATACCCAGCTCTATCTATAAATGATGGAATGCCACCTTCTAATCAGTCTCTCTAAGACTGAACACCTGGTGATCCCAACCTGTCTTTCTGTTCAGCACAATATTAGTATCCAGCGCAGCTCTGCCTTGCTCTCACCAACAAAGTTTGTGCATTGTGATTGATGACCAACTAACTTTCACTGAACATGTTGCATCCGTCACATGGTCATGTCGCTTTGCATTATATAACACCAGAAAGATCAGGTCTTATCTGCCTGAGTATGCCGCTCAACTCCTCACACAGGCATTGGTCATCTCTCACCTTGACAACTGTAACGTCCTTCTGGAAGAACTGCCAGCATGCACAGTAAAACCTCTTCAAATGGTCCAAAATGCAGCAGCACGTTTGGTCTTCAACCAGCCAACGGCAGCTCATATCACTCCACTTTCCATTACCCTCCACTGGCTCCCTGTTGTTGCTCGCATTAAGTTCAAGTCACTAATGCTCTCCTACACAACATCCACCTACCTGAACTCCCTCATTCAGGTTTATGAGCCTTCTTGTTCACTACAATGTGTAAATGAATGAACAACTCCATCCAAACTCTTCTCTTGTGTGATCCCTCGGTGTTCAAACGAGTTGTTAGCAGAATCCTCTTCTGTCTTCAAAAATTACTTTAAGACCTATATCTTCTGAGAGTACTTACTCACCTAATACGCTCTCTGTCTTTATCCTACTCAAGCTCTTTCTCAAAAACAAATTTGTCATTTGCTAGGCACTTGTATTCTTGCACCTGCAAGCCTTGTGGCACTTGCGTCAACATGAACTGAGTGTTGAGGGACTTATTCTCAAAGGCTTCTCCTTGATCAACTGTGGCTTGGATTGTACCTCACTTGTCAAGTCAGTTTTATTTATATAGCCTAATATCACAAATCACAATTTGCCACAGGGACGGCTTTACAATCTGTACACCTAACGACACCCTCTGTCCTTAGACCCTCGATTGAAAAATGGAAGAAACCTCAGGAACAGAGGAGGGATCCCTCTTCTAGGATGGACAGACATTCAATCGATGTTGTGCGTACAGAATAGATTCATAACAGAAAATCATACCATATACAATTTCTATGACAAAATGTAGGTAAAACATAAATGAAAAGGATGGATCCAGGAGGACAATTGAGCAACTTCAGGTGTCGCCCTCTTTGGACAAAAGCACTGCCAAATGAATAAATGGAAATGGAAATGTATTTTTGATTTATTGCAGGACTGCCATATTAGACTGCATTAGTTTTAGCTAGGTGTACCTAATAAACTGGTAACTGAGTGTATATACTGATTACTTAGCAAAAACGAAGATAGACTGAGGTGATAACAAAGACCACGCCTGAGAGTTTATCTAAACTTACATCTTGCAAACAGTTTCCTCTTTACCGTTTTAAAAGTACGCGACAGTTTGTGAAATCAAATTCCTCTCAGTTTGAGCTTTAACCAGATCTTCCACAGAGAAGAGCCAGGATGTGTGTGTGTGTGTATGTATTGTCGATAGTTTGTTTCCTCTACAGCAGATACTGGTTAACTGTCTATCGGCAGTGAATAGCTGCAGGTCCATAATAACTGGCCTGTTTACGGTCCGATGTGGTCCCCCTGTCTGGTTCTAATGTACTTTTCAATGCATGCTAAAGTCCTGGATAGGAAGGAAGGAGGGGGAATGACGTGAGAAGAAGTGAGCAGAGTGGAGAGATCTGCTGCTGCTGTTGCGTGCGTGTGTGCGAGTGTGTGTGTGCGCGCTTTAATGGATTTCATTGCTGGATTTCATTTGGACATGGAGGTTCACTGGTTTCCCTCACTGACAACAAAAGAAAACATTACACACCACACCATTCACTTCATTCCTCCTGATGTTTCTCTGCTTATGTGCGTGTGTGTGTGTGTGTGTGTGTGTGTGTGTGTGTGTGTGCATGTAGGGTCTACCTGCAGAAGTGATATTAGCATGCTGTAAGGAAATGTGTAAATATATTTGTTATTGTTGCCCTTGACTGTGTTTCTCTGTTTCTTTTATCCCTCACTTTCTGCTTGTGTTATGTGTGCGTGCATTAGGGTTGCAACTAACGATTACTTTAATTACAATCTACCAAGTATTTTCTCAATTAAATCGATTAATCCTTTTGTCTATAAAACATCAGAAAACAGTGGAGAATGCCCGTCATATTTTACCACAGTCCAAATTATGTTTTCATATGACTAAACATATTCAGTTGCTATCACGTATGACAAAGAAAAGCATGAAATCCTCACATTTGAGATCCTGGAACCAGCAAACAAACAAAAAAAAAAAGGATTATTTGATTAAAAAGTTGCTGATTAGTCAACTGATTAATTAGTCAGTCAACAGAAAATTAATCTTTGCAGCTCTAGTGTGCAAGTATCTTTTCATTTGTTTGTGCATACATGTGTGTATTTACACCTCTTCGTGCCTTTGAACATGCTGTCCCTTCTTTCACCCCGGTCATGTTTGCAGTTTTTATGTGTCTACAAGTAATTTTACTTTTGTCCACTTCCGTCAGTTTGAACTAAAATTTCTGTGCCTTTGCTTTTGTATCTCTGTCCTCCCTCGCAGATGAGCGTGGGCCCCAGCTGAGACGGCAAAGGTATCACTTCAACGTCAGCTCTCTGGAACGAGACGGGCTCCTGGGGGCCGAACTACGCATCCTGAGGAAGCGCCTGTCTGACCCCCGCAGAGCCTCAATGGGATCCACAGCTGCTGACGGAGGAGGAGGAGGGGTTGCAGGAGGCTTGTCCCCGTGCCTGAAGCTGTACACCTGTGCTTCAGGTAAACAACAGGCTTTTCTGCTCCAGACGAGGACCATGGAGGATCTGTTCGCCGGAGGTGGATCTGGCAACAAATGGGAAGTGTTTGACATATGGAAAGTCTTCAAGGGCTTCAAAAACCAGCAGAACCAGCACTCCCAGCAGCTGTGCTTTGAACTCGAGGCCCTGGAGCACAGAAGCAGTCGCCCCATGGACCTGCGCACTCTGGGGTTCGCCCGACCCGGCAGGACCAACAAGGAAAAGGCTTTCTTCCTGGTGTTTGGCAAAAGCAAGAAGCGCGACCTTTTCTACAACGAGATCAAAGCGCGGTCAGGCCATGACAACAAAACCGTCTACGAGTACCTGTTCACACAGCGACGAATGCGCAGAGCTCCTGCTGCAAGGGGGGCTAAAAAACCACTCCAGCAGCAGCCGCCGCCACAGTCCCTCCCCCAGCATCAGGTGGTGAAGACGCAGACAAGGCCACGGTGTCACCGGAGACGACTCCATGTGAATTTCAAGGAGATGGGCTGGGACGACTGGATCATCGCGCCGCTGGACTACGAGGCCTTTCACTGTGACGGCGTTTGCGACTTCCCCATCCGCTCGCACCTGGAGCCGACCAACCACGCCATCATACAGACCCTGATGAACTCCATGGACCCGGAGTCGACGCCGCCCACCTGCTGCGTCCCGACACGCCTCAGCCCAATCAGCATACTCTACATCGACTCGGCCAATAACGTCGTCTACAAGCAGTATGAGGACATGGTGGTGGAGTCGTGTGGTTGCAGGTAGCAAAGAAAGGCGAGACAGAGCGGGAAAGAGAAAGAAAGACAGTGTCTGCTGGATTTGTTTGTTAATATTATAATCAAACCTAAAATGGGAAGATCAACACTGAGAAAAACAGATATTATTTCAGCTGACCGAACTCACTGCTATGCAACAGCCATTACTCTTCACACTCAAGTGGACTATCAGACTGCATACCAAAGACTGCTACACACTGTTAAAGACTAAACAGAGAAAGATAAACTCATGGAGGTGATGCTCTTTAACACCCACTCACTAAAACTTGTGTGTAATGTTGATGTTGGTGGCGATGAGCAAGATGCATCTGAGAGAAGCCAAAAACAACCAGTGACACGTTTTTAATTAAAAGTTCAGATTACAAAGTACTGCTCTTATATTAGACTCAGACAGATTTTGACTGCTTTTGTTTTCTCTCTTCAGATTTGTATCTATGTCCTGATTGGTGTAAAAAGTTTGTGTGTAACAGAAATGCTATTGAAACATTAGTGAACTATACTCAGAAATGCCCTTTTGCAGCACATATCTGCCATTATGCCTTTGCCCCATTCAGATGTACAATGAAGAGTAATTTGTGCTCCTTATCCAAGACTTTTTTGTGAAGCATGTAAAGAATTTCTGATGTATAAATACAGGCCAGTGATGAAGTGCTAATCTGACCTGCTTTGAATGTGGGGAAGTTGCATAAACTACTCTTCAATAAAAAATGTCTAATTGACTGAGCTCCAAACTCCTATCAGTCTGAACCTCTGTAGACTAAACTATCAAAGGAATTTGTGAGATTTTCAGAAGTCAAAATCACAATTTAACCCCGAGAACAACTGTGTTTGATTTGGAACATCAGTGTTTCTGTGGCCGGCTTCACAAACTGCTGAAAGTTTGGCTGAAAGTTACACAGAGTCAGGTGATGAAAAAGAGTTCACAGGTATTGGTGTGTTTCTAGAAACTTCTCAAACCACTCCTGCAGCATATTACACTTCTCTGCTGTACATGCATGTAATGCTAATTATCTTCCAAAACACAATATTTTCACCAAAATATAGCAAAATACTGCGTTTTTGGTCCTTATCCTCATGCATGACCATGTCAAGCTTGTTAGTAGGCATGTGGACTATATTTTGCTCTTCTATTGGTCAGAAGAAGTGGTTGAATCTTGAATCATAACATGTGGATTTCTATCAGTGATTAAATAGCAAGCAACCAACTTTTTGTATTATTTTACAGTTTATTCTCTTTACAAAAGAAGGTTATTTATCCATATTTTCTCACTTTCGTCAACATCAGCGTTCCTTTTCACAGTAAAATAAATGCACCGAAATAGACCTCCGGTATTTCCTGTTGCCCCCTGAACTCTCAGTAACCACACCGGGCTCACGGAGAAGCTAAACCTAAGTGGGTGTGAACAGCAGGACTGCAACAACAGAGAATGTGTCTAACAGAGTCTATTTGTTCTCTTAGCTGTTTTTTTTTCATCTGGTTACATATAATTTGTCATATTTCTCCAACAAATGTGTGTTTTTGGAATATACTGCTGCAGGAGTACAGTGTATTTTTCCACATATTTACCAAAACACACAATAAGCATAGAGATGGAGACCAAAGAAGTGAAGTATGCTGCAGGAGCGGTGTGAACTGAAGCTCACCACAGCTGCTGTGCTCCATGAAGGATGGAACTTTTTGTTTTTTGCAGTCGCATTAAAGCCTACAGAGGAGACGGTTTCATACTTACAGATTTTTGGTAACGTATCACATTAAAGCAGAGGTTTTCAAAGTGGGGGAAATATTACATTAGTTTTCAAAAGGAGATCACATAGAAGAGCCTAAATGTGTGTGATTTGGTTAAAGAGATAGTTCAGAGATTCCGTAGTTATGGGGAATTTTACTGTTTTTCCCAGAGTCAGAAACTAACAAATACCTCAGGACAGACCTTTTTATGTATCTGTTGTACTCTGATGTCAAACAGCAATATCAGGCTGTTTTGACTCCATTGTTGAGTGTTTATGGGATCAAAAATCATAATCATGATCACATAAGCATCCAGGAATTGAGCGAAACTAAGCAAAGCTGCACTAGGCGACTCAAACTTTTAAACAGTAACGACAGTATAAAATGTTATAAAGGTTATTTGAACTAACCTAAAAATGATGTAATGTGATCTGGTCTATGAAGCTCGATTCAACTTCAGACATCACAGACGTGCTCTCTTTCAGAACTACTCTGTAAATATGATTCAGATACAGTGTGTGTGTATATATATATTTTTTTTTTTTTTTTTTTTTTTTTTACATAAAATTAGGTAGAGAACTCTTTCAGCCCAGAAACCAAACAGTAAATGTACTTTTGCCCTGGACACAGTCTGTTTGAAACAAACCATCACACTCCTAAAGTCATGACCCATCAGACACCACCTCTCGGCCCGTTTTGTACAGACAACTACAGCTTTATTGTTTCTATGTAACACATACAACAGCAGCAACACTTCCCTGCCTGCAGGCGCACCTGTCTGCCTTCCCCTTGTAAAGCTCTTCAACCATTGGATGAAGCCATCTGTGCCGAGCGAACGGCTTGTTTCTCTTGGAGACGGAGTGATGTAAGCATTTCCTTTAATCAAAGCTGAGGCATGCCAGTGTTATTGCCCCCTCTCTCCAAACCTGAGCTGACAAGGCGAAAGGTGGGGAGAGGCTGAGCAGGACTGCACTTACAAACAACTTTAAAGAATTTAGCTGCTAGCTTGCAGCTCCAAACCAGGAATCTTGGATTAGAAATTACAAACTGCAGACCATTTTTACAGTTAGCGTCCGGATAGATGTATTAAAACAGACTCTGACGACAGGAGCTTGGGAATATCTGCACTGTTCAGTTTGTGTTTTAATCCCAGAGCAGCTCAGTTGTGCTCAGCATACAAGTTGAGTTTGGAAAGCACTTGTTGCAACTGTCCAGGAGGTAATGTGTCAGGCAGCAGCTGCGAAGCCCCTTCTCATTAACACATAATATAAACTGCGTATTTTAACTCATGCTGCCGCTGCAGTTTCCATTATCACTTCTAGAGATGTAAACTTCCGATTTATATTTTGTTTGTGGTGAATTAAATGAAAAATGTATTTGTTCAAAGGCGTTGATTTATAGCACTTGTGATTTGTGTGTTGGTTAACAATCAGCTCATTCTCTTCAGATGCAGGAAGGAACCCATTCACTCAAAAGACTTGACAGACCTAAATTTAGCTGCGAACAACAAAATGCCAGTTACAGATAAGAGGCGTTCACAGGGTTAGTTTTTCCCAGCATGAGACCCTATTTAAAAATTCAAGGCCTAACCCTGGAAACACATTGCTCTTTAGTACGTTTAGATAGATGTGAGATATACCATATAGATATGTCACATTCAGTATTTACCAGAAGCTGTACAGCCAAGTGAAGGGTTGTAATGTATTCTTGGTAACAAACGTGTGAAAACATAACAGCCAAAAGATTAGCTCAGCTTCTCAGTCGGACAAAGCAGACGTCCAAGGTTTTAGTTATTGTCAGTTCTGTCAACTTTTGGTTTTCAACGTCTAAGCTGTGTCTCAATTCGTAGACCGCGAAGGCCGAACCGAGCGTTGTTAAACGAGACGGTCCGGTCTATGGAGGACGTCCTATTTGTGTCACCAGCATCATGACGCACCGCTCCTGTCGCTTAGCAACCTTGACTGCTGCAGTTGAGGTTTGAGGTTTTTCAGGCCCCTTGGTTTTTTAACATTTGTATTGTTAGTTATTCGAGTGAGTTGAAACCCAACACTTACATTTAAAAGTGTAATTCTGCTCAGCTGCTGTTGACGGTACGTTTGGGGACGCCATGTTCTCTTGCGCGCAATGAATCTTGGGATAGAGATCCAGCCGTTAGAGCCTCCAAATTCGGGAAAAGAAGGCCTCGTCGCGCCGCTGTGACGCATTTGGTCTTTAAACGCAGCCTTCGAAGGATGCGGCCCTGAACTGAGACAGCTCTAGTTTGAAATCGTTCGACAAGCAGGTATAATGTTCACCATCTAAGCTTAGCATTTAATCATGCTAACATTTGCTAATTACCACAAAGTAGAGCTGAATCTTATGGGAATGTCATTAGTTTTGCAGGTATTTGGTCATAAGCCAAAGTACTGGACAAAAAAACCTGATGATGGCGCTAGATGAAAAGTCAGAGGATCACCAAAGTTTAATTTTTCAATTTATACTGGGAGGAACATGGATGTCTTAACCAAATTTAATGTCAATAGTTAGAGAAATTTATGCTAGCATTGCAAAATAATCTAGCACTGCCATATAAACCCAAAGTGTCTCATTAAAAATACTCAAAAAACACCTTCAAGATGAGCTGCAATCATGATTTTCATTTACTTTGAAATAAAAGTTAAAAAAAACATCCATGGCACCTTTCAACAATCTTTGTCAAAATCCTTCAAAAAGCCAAATTCCAGTCACAGAAAATCGCGAAGTCACCATCAAGACAAGCCGGTCCCACAAAGCAAGCTTCATCCCTGCTACTGCAGCCCTGTGAGCAGAGCTGTAACCTGCTGAAGGAGGTATTGAGCAGAGTGTTGTTAAATGGACATTGGGAAACAGTACTCCCCACAGAGAGAGCGCCTGGCTTTAATTATCACACATTTCCACACATTAGCCCATCTGAGATACAGGCACTGGATTATACAAACAGCTGATTTAAATCTCCATGTATGATTTATGGTGACTGATATTTCCTATGATTTATGACGGTGTAAAAGTGTGTTGGCTTGACAGGAAATGAAACATAATTGGGAAATTGACTTCACGGTATGCTTTCTTGTATGTTTTTTCAACCTTATCACGGAATGGGATTGTTTAAGGAGAAACAATGGCCTGGAAGTTCGGCTCTTGTTGGGTATAATATTACTGCTCTTGGAGGGAAAAGCTCATATCTTCAGTTTTACATTTTTCTTAGTTCTCACTCAACATTTACATACGCCTTAAAAACACTTAAAATACAGTTACTGCTTCCTAAATTAACAATAAGCTCTTTTTTTTTATTTTTTAGATATTAGCTTTTATATCCTAAGAAAAAACCTCTGGCACAAAAGTTAACTGTTAGAAACACAAATACACAAACATTTTCCCATCTGACACCTCTATAGTTTGGTTAGGTTGAGTCACAAAAACGACTTGGTCAGGGTTCAGGAAAGATCATGGTTTGTGTTGAAAAAATAGTTGCAGTACTAGTTCAGCATTTTGGGAAGTGAGCTTATTCGCTTTCTTGCCGAGAGTAGAGAGGGTCGATACCACTCTCATGTCTGTACGTAAATATGAAGCGATCACGATCAGGCAGTGAGCTTATCTTAGCACAAAGACTGGAAACAAGGGGGAAACAGCTAGCCTTGCTCTGTAGAAAGAAATAGTATTTCTTGGCCAGGCGCTGGTTGCCATAACCCACAAACCACAAGTTACATTAGATTTGTACGGATTAAAACAAATGGGATATACAAGTAAATCAGTGAGCTTTAGAGGTGCTGGTAGGTGGATTTTGTTACCTCTGGTCAGAGCCAGGCTAGCCGTTTCCCCTTGTTTCCAGTCTTTGTGCTAAGCTAAGCTGCTGCTAGCTGTAGCAGCATATTTACCGTACAGACATGAAGAGCTGTATCTGCGGGCTGGGAGCTGGGAATAAGCGTATTTCCCAAAATGTGGAACAGTTCTTTTAAGGTTAGGGAAACACTGGGTTGAAATTACACTTAACTTCACTTTAAGGTTGAGATTGGGGAATGATCGTGTACTTGGTAAGAAGAAATTAACGTTGACTGTCGTAGGAAACGAGAAGCGAACAACAGCCTCCCAACGTTTTGTTGACCAATCCATCCATCTCGACCTCCGCAGACTTTGTGGGTCTATAACGACGTCACACTATTTTCTCCTTTGCTCCCGACGAATCAAAGTCATAATTCCTACAGCCACTTGTTTTTGGGTATTTTCTGAAGCGACTGTCGTTCTTCTTGGGAGGAAGAACTCTATCACCAACAACAACTGATCTCTGCCACAGAGTAAACCAGCTTCTTAGAGCAGCGATCTAATAGAAACATCTCAAGAAGGCAGAATATATCACAAAGTTCAACAACAGTGCTTTGTCATTTGTTTCTTCTCAGTTTTTCTTTGGGCCATGGCAGTTGCTCCGCTAAAGCAGCGTCCTTCATGTTTGAGCAGTTAAGAACCAGAAAAAAAGGATTTCGTGATATTGATCAAAAACGATGAAGTTGTACCTTGAAGTCATTGTTTGGATGAATGGTTTTAGAGGCAATGAACGATCAACCCTAAAGTACTTTTCTTCTCAAAATGGACATTATGGAAACGGACTCTCCATATTATTCCATAATGCAGCTCTATTGGCCCCGTGCCACGGACGTCCCCACCCGGCCTTTGGCCCACAGAGCCCATAATCAGATTACGTTGTAGTGAACTCTGCGGTTCGCCTTCTCAAGCCCAGAAATCTGTAGTAAAGCAGAAACATGGATTGTTTACGGGTTTCGGGTTTCCTTGTCGCTGTTTGTGGCCGGGAATTGTGGCAAAGTGTCAGGCCGAATCCAAGTGAACAGGATCAAGAACCCGGTTGAAGAGGGCTATTGTGTTTCCCCGCTCAGATGTAATCAGAAACATATGCCCTCCATCTTCAACGCTGAAAAGGGAGGCTTGTTTAACAGGGCTTAACTTCATTGAATACAACTTTAATGGTCGCCCCTATTACTTGATTTAACAATGATGTTTCGGGAAAGCTTGCAAAAGCATTGTGTGTGTGTGTGTGTGTGTGTGTCCCATGAGAGGACTGTACACACCCGGAAGGCTTGTGTTCCCACTGAGATCTCCAGACCTGAACAACTTTGTCCGAGGTTAGTGTTCCACATCTCCGTCACACACACACCTCCAATTTTATGGAGTGCTGCATTTTGATAATTACATATTTTCTTCCACTTTATCTGTAATCTCATTATTTTTCAGTTTAGCAAGTAACTAGGGTCAGAATGATCATCTTTCTAATCAATTATTAACTGTATGACTACAAAGTCCTGAGAGAAGTAGATTTCTGATCAAAAGTAAAAGTACTCAGTGTAGTAAGAGTGTTTTCCTGTTATATCTGATGTTTCTGGATTAATATTCCTGCTGCATAAATGTGGATGTCGCATTTTACTGCTGTAGATGTTTCAGGTTGAGCTCATTTGAAGTCCTTTATATCCTGTTGGCTGGTTTAACCTACAGCAATGCATCATGGTCTATAAGATCACCATCTGTCCTGTGAGAACCACGTTTAACTTTTCATGAGTTCAGAAAAACAGCCCTGTTCTCAGCTTTGTGACGAAGCATTTTCCAGCTGATCCGCTGGGCAGAGTAGACAGCCTCCACACACGCCGAGCACTTCTTTGCCTTGTTCTCCGGCGGGCTGGACCCAGATCCAGACCCAGCTCTGGGCCCAGCGGCAGACACCCGGCCTGTCCGCTCTGCCCACAGACTGTATATAAAGATGGTCGACGTGTCTCCGCTTCCTCCCATTGTAAAAAATAAAGCCAAAATATCCCGGATACGGGAGCTGCCATTGTGCTGGTGATGTCATTTGGAGCCACAGTCTGCGCAGTAGTGATCGAGGTCCCGCCCACACACCCGCCTGAACCAATCACGTGTACGCTCACAGCTGTCAATCATGAGGTCACACCAACTTTTTATAGCATCAAATAACTCATTAAAACCAAGAATAAAAACAAGACCTTGAACAAACATCAGCGTGATAAGAACTTCCATCAGGAACCATCTTTTTTTATTTGACGTGTACTTTGATTTTTCAGTTTGGCTAACATGGAGGGGGCGGGGCTTATGACCTATACTGCAGCCAGCCACCAGGGGGCGATCCAGATGTTTTGGCTTCACTTTTGGGGAGCTGTCATGTCGTCCATCTTTATGTAGTCTATGGCTCTGCCTGCCCCAGAGGCACTCCGGCACCGAAGAGCTGCTCCGGAGGAGAAGTGACGGCGAGAGGATGGATCAGCAGGCCAGTCCAGCAGGTGGCGACAACGTGACAAAAAAGTAGCAGCATAAACAGTAAACAGTGAGGCCGATATCAATGACCTCAAACAGTAATGCTGGATTCTTCCACAGGATTTTGAAAGATGTTTTGTCTCATTGCTTTTCAATTAATTAAGTGCAGCAGATTACCAGATGATTAGCAGTTTTTTAGTCAGATAATACCAATAAGCCCATCATACTCTGCGACCTCTGGATCCTGCTTTTTGCCCCGCCGTGCTTTTCACTACATCTCCTTCGCCGGGTTTTTATTGCTATCAGATCTGGCTTGGCCGAGCTGACCGGTGTTTAACTTTTTAGTAAATGCGGTTGTGGTTTTCCTTGACAGATGTTAGGGAGGAATTTTATCATGTGGCCGCGCCAATAGCTGCTAAAAGAAAAACAGAGCCGTTTTATCTGGCACGGCGTGTATGACACCTACGTTCACAGCTGTGTATGTCTTTCCCAGCATGCATGTGGGTGTGTGTATGTGTATGTGTGTGTTAGTGTGTTTGTGTGTGTAAATGGTTTTTATTTGCATATTATCTTTGAACTTTTAGATTTTCTTTTCATAAAAATGTGATTGTAAGTTAGATGTGTTTGCACTTACATGATTGTGTGTGTGTGTGTGTGTGTGTGTGTGTGTGTGTGTGTGTGTGTGTGTGCACACTTGAGCAGGGTGGATTTTTAAAGCACACAGACCAGGTTACAGTCTAAATGTACAGCCCAGAAGGGGGGTATTTTTCTTCAGAGTTCAACATCTCCGAGCCTTGGCAGAAGAGCAGCTGAGTACATTTTCAGTCCAGTTTTAACCTCCAACGTTTTTTTTATCATGAGTTAGTGTCGCGCTGCTGCTTCGCCCTCCTCCTCCTCCAGGAATCGCTCGAAAAAAACAAAATTTCTGTTCTGCTGTGAAAACATAGCTCTCTTTTCAGCTCCCTTTTCAGTGCAAACCCCGGCCTGGAAAGCATTTGATTGAGGCGTACATGTTTCGTGTTAAGATACAGTAGGTCTATTCATTTCTATTCACTTGTTGAGTGTAAGAGCAGAAGCGCACCACAGTATGTTGTTACCTTTGAGGAAGAGACTTGTTTCCATGACAGTGTCAACAGCTGCATTTTGATCCTTTTTCCTCATGTTTCTGGTTTCAGTAGATTCATTTAGGCAGCTTGGATTTCTACGTCTCCTCTCTTTTATCAGTTTCACTCAAAGAGGTTCAGCAGAAGTTGCACCAGATAAACACAAGTTTAATGTTAAGTTTGAGTGGTAAGTCAACACTGTTAGTTTCACACTTTGTTCAGCTGCACAATCAAAACAGTGACTACGTTTACATGCACTCATTTTCCACTAATATTATGAATTTGACACGGCTCATGTAAACAGCATATTCCGTTTGGATATTCTGAATTAGGTCTTAATCCGAATGCAGCATGTTCAGATTAAGACTTGTGTGATGTGCAGATATTCTTCAGGTTTTAGCAGCGTTCTTTGGACATGTATACAGCTGGTTCACGGCCTCTTCCTGTTTCCGGTCAGCTCTGTGCTGGAAACAAACCAACCAGCCAACAGTTTGCAGGGCTGAGGTAGAGATGCAGGCACAGAAGAAAAGACAAGGAGAAACACAGCTACTGTTAAACATGATGAAAGATCAACAGGTTTCTGGATATGAGCAAATATCACAACTCAGACCTTTAAAGAAGGAACGAGTGAAAGAGGGAGGCTGAGTTCACACGGTCCAACAAGCTGCATGGAAACAGGAATATTAGAGGAAGATTCATCTTCATCAGACATGGAAACAGCTCAGCAGGAACACTGTCTTTTTGGAATAAGGGCAAAAAACTGAGGATTTTGTGCATCTAAAAGTAGTCATTGTTGCAAAGAGTGAAGTTTTATCCAGAGCAGAAAGGTCAGCATGAAAACTGCAATACACTTTTGTATTAACAAGAGTCTGCAGCCATGCTAGCAGCTCTGTGAGGCGCTGCTGTGAGCTAAATGCTAACATGTTGATGTTTTGTTCACCATCGTAGTTTGGCATGTTAGCATGTTAGCATGCTAACATTTGCAAATTACTACTAAAAGCTGAGGCTGATGGGGACATTAGTTCTTGAAACAACAACTTGAAATGTTGACCTGATGGTGGCGCCAGAGGAAAACTCAGAAGACCACAAAAGTCAGTTGGATTCATCACGTCAATCCATCAAAAAGTTGCTGAAAAACTTCAGTCTGGACCTAAAGCGGTGGACCAACCGACTGAGACAGACCTGATGGCTAAAGAGAGTAAAATATATACACTTAGAATCTTTCTTTCTTTCTTGTTTTCCATCCTTCCTGCTGTAATAACCTCTCTTTTTCCATTCTTAAACTGACCTGATAAGATAAAACCAGAAACAGATTCAGGACTTTCACCTGACAGTGAAAATAAACTCTCCTCTTCTTCGTTTTAAGCACTTTTACTTTAGATACTTAAGCTCATGTTACAAGTAAAATCAGCAGAACTTTTATTTACAGTGAATTTTAAAATGTACTTAATTTTACTTACAGAAAATGAAGGATGTGATGTTCTTTTTCCACCACTGCTTTTTATGTTTTATGAGCCAATAAACTAAAACTTTAACCTATAAACTATCTCTGAAGGATGGGATGCCTTTCTCTCCGTCTCCTTCGCTCTCACCTGCTCATACAGGCTTTCATGGCCACACACAGAGCCTGATAGATAATGAAGACACACACACACACACACACACACACACACACAATCAGCCGGGACGCCTCACTCTGTGAACCATTATCATTACCAGGTGTTGAAAAGAAGAGATATCATTGCTAGTGATTCATCAATCACCACAGCTCCCCTCACACGTACCTCCAGTTGCCAGAAGTCTTTTTTTTTTTTTTTTAAAGATGTAAAACATTTTGACCACCGGTGCTCTTTGGCTCAATGCGGCCCAAACTAATTTTTCACTTTTCCAAAAGTGTCAGGGAAAAGATGAATATTAGAATATTCGTTTGTGTCACAGCAGGTTTTTACTGTCTGTGTCAAAGGTCACGACGAAGCTTTTAAAGCCAAGAGATGTATATCTTTAAGTGTTATTATATAATATATATACTATGCAGTGGTGGAAAGTAATGAAGTACACTTACTCAAGTACTTAAATACAATTTTGAGGTACTACTACTACTACTGTACTAGTATTTTCATTTTCAGTTCTCATTTACTCCACTACATTTCAGACGGAAATATTGGACTTTTTCCCTCCACTACATTAATTTAATACCTTAAAATTACTTTGCAGATTCAGATTAATAATACAAAATATAATCAACAAATAAATTATAATGTATTATTATGGATAAAGATAAGACTTTATTGATCCGTTGGTGAAATTCACAAGCTTCCCAGCAGTAAAGTTAAAAAAAAACTAGCCTCATCTTTACCATTAAAGTAAAGCAACATTAAAGTGAAGTACACATTAAAGCATCAATAATTAGAATTCAATATGTTATTGTAAAATGAGCTGGGTTATGAATGGGTTATTTATTATTTTCATATTCAGGCTTTGAGTTCCAAGTACACGTTTGTGGCTGAAAGGCTTCTTTATTTAAAATGCGAGTCGGCACTTCAGAGTGTGTGTTGTCAGAAGTGAGAATGTAACCTGAAGTTAAGGAAATGACCACGTTAAGGTACCACATATAACATTTTATGGGTAAGAGGAAACATGACATCTGATACTCTGCAGTTACTTATGAATGGAAAAATCTACTGCAACAAAATGAACAAGAGAGCAAACTTTTCACAAGGGAGAGGAAGAGTGGCAACAAGGGAAGGACTCGAATGCAGACAGTCGAATCAGCGGGATGATTTCAGTGGTTTATTGTTGAAGCGGGGGCATAGATAGGCAGACAGACAGGTACAGGTACTGGTGACTTGAAAACAAAAGTTCAAAGCTCAAGGCAACTTTAATGGCCTGACAGGTATTAAATGTAACTGGGCTGGTATATGAACTGAGAGGCTGACGAGGGAATGAGATGCAGGTGAGGAGGTGGGCGGGGGAAGCCAGGCGACTGCAGAGCAGATGAGGGAAGTGGGAACAGGTGTGTAGATGGGTGGGGCAGTCAGGTATTGGGAAAGGAGGGAAAGTCTGAGGGCATCTGATGGAAAATGGCAATGAAGGGATCTGGGGACTGTGGCTGCAGAAAAGGGACAGAGAGACGGACTGTGACAAAACGCCTCCATGCAGGTTTTCTAAGAGGCTGTATCTGAATTAAAATCCTCTCCACACTGACCTGCCAGCCGAGTGACACAAATTGCCACAAACGTCCCACCACATCTTCTCAGAGTCACACAGACATCCGACACACTTTGCATCAATCAGCTGCACTCGCTGTGGTTTCACACTCTCCAATATCCATCGAGGATAAACGTCCATAAATCTGTTCAGAAATCATAGAGGAAAGACTCCTTATAACTTCAGATGTTGGCTCACATTCATCGGAATGTGTCTTCAGTATCAAAAGTAATCCAGGTGACTGTTGTCTCTAAGAACAGTAAGATCAGTAAGATCAGGAGCTGCTGGAAGCCAAAGCAGCAAGATGCAGATTTGCCAAAATGTAAACAAATAAGCTTTAGGCTAAAAACATGGAGGAACATGTAGATAGTTTTAAATCAATATTCAGACAGCGAGCCTGGCTCTGTCCACAGGTAATACAGCCCACATAATAACACCTGTAAAGCTCACTAATTAGCACGTTATGTCTCGTTTTATTAATCCCTACAAACACCAAAGAGTAAAAACAAATTATTGTTTTACAGGGGGTTTGTGCAGGACTGTTTCTTTGTTGGGACCCAGCAACAAGTAGAGACTCCAGAGGCCTGTACTATGAAGCAAGTTCAACATACCCAGGTTATCTGGCTTCACTGAGCCTAACAATCGCGATCCCGCTAAACGGTCACACGACGCTGGTTATCAACTCGATAAGTCAAACCCAGGTTTTCCCAATCTAGCCATGAGCGGTTCACATGAAAGGGGCGGGGTTTCCAGCATGTGACCAATCACAAACATGACAGGTGTGCTGGCAGCAGAGCGGCATACTTTACAAACGAAGAGCAAACTGTAATATTAGAGAAATACGAAGAATTTAAACATCATCCAGGCTGAAAGCAACACAGCTGCAGCTGCTGAATGCAGGAAAGACAGCTGGCAAAAAAAAAAACCCTGACTGTGTGAATACGTAAATTAACAGCCTTATAATATAATTAACAGGTTTATAATATCACTGCCCCGTCAGTAGGACTCCATTAAGTTAATGTGTTGCTCAGATGTTCTTATGGAGTGTTTGACAATTTTAGCCTGATTCTTTCAGCTGCAACCAAAAAATAAATAAATATAAAAACATAATTTAGCGGTAAATAAACTTACATTCATCTCTTATAAGTACAAAGCTTTAGTGCTTCAGTCTCTGTTGACACAGATCAGTTAGAAACTCTCTCTCATAAAGAGTTCCTCTCATGATCCACGTACCGAGCTCCACTTCTTTTCTATTGGTGATGTCATTTTCCAAGAGACCTGATTGGTCAGTAGGTGGTGCTTTTGTACGCATTGATCCGTTATCTCGAACATAACCTGCTCCGGAGCAGGTTTGCCGTGCAGCATCAGTTACCATGGCGATTTACCCCGGTAAGAAGTGAACCACAGTTGTAGCACTGAAAACCCAGAGTTGAACCTTAAGTTATCTCGCTAACCGCAAATCCGGCTACATAGTACAGGCCTCAGGTTACTGGTCCTGGATTTTATTACCTTTTGACAGAGCCAGGCTAGCAGTTTCCTCCTGTTTCCAGTTTTTATGCTAAGCTAAGCTAACCAGCTGCTTGCTGGAACTTCATATTTATCGTACAGACATGCGAGTGGTATCAGAACATCGGACTCTTGCTTTCTTACCAAAACTCGTCAGTCTGGAGGAAGAAAAGCAGATTTACGTGCCATCTTGATGATAAAGTAAATGAGTTCCATTTTATTTTCTATATTCCTTTTAACAGAGACCTGTGCAACACTTTGTTTAGTGAGATAAAAACAGACATTGAATTTATAAGTATAGACGATGCACAAAGACTGACGGGTGAATTCACAAAAGGATTGCACAGCTTTTGCTAAACCTTCACAAAAAGACAAAAGAAACCGTGTAATTCTCAAAGCACAAAGGGTGAAATACACCCCGAACCACGCTGCCAAACAAATAGCGTCTCAGTGCTCCGGTGCTCCGGTGCTCCGTGCTCGTGAGCAGATATTTGGAAGAAGAATGTCACTTTCTGATTGTCTGAAAATGTCAGTTTTCTCCTTCTTTCTGCCGTCGTCCTGCCTGCTGTGTTCTTGGCACAAAGCCACCATTTATAGCCGACTTTGCCACATGGAGAATTGCAGTGAGACGCAAAACAAGGGCAGATTGCACTCAGCTGCGAAACTTTATGGGCGTGTTTGTGCTGTCAAATCATTAGTGCAATATCTTCTGTGGATGGGACCTTGAGACGGGGCAGGTAGCAAGTGACTGCAAGTGATGCACCATCAGCGGCCGCAATCCATTCTTTGTGAATTCACCCATCAGTTGGCTGTTCACTTATGAAACATTTCATTAGTTAGTTGGGGAAAGCCTTCATTGCTTCAGTTCATTTGTCACATAAATGTGTTATTTGAAAGTATACAGAAGTACATAAGATGTTTTTTTCCTTTTGGTTTTATAACGATGCATGTTATATATATTCTTGATGAATATCTGTCTTGTAATCTCTTGTGATGCCTTTTAGAGCTGCTGTGGTGTCTCCGCACTGCACTTTCCAAAGACATACTGTTAATCAATCAGTGGGCTGTAAATCACTATTCAATTCGGAAACACAGAGAAGCTAAACAGACATTTATTTATATATAAATGTTACTTATGCTACTCCGCCACCGCGTCTGTCTGTTAGACTCTGCTGCGCTACAGTTGACTGGTTTATTTATCATAGTCAGCATATAGAGAGAAAGGAGGAAGACGGTCCCAGACTCTGACCGCGTCCACACACACACACACACACACAAGCTGTTTTCATTCAGAAAGTTAGCATGTCGAGCCCCCTCCTCGAGTACGAGGGCAGAGAGAAAACACGGGTGGTACGAATTCTTTAACAGTCTCCAGTCGCTGCATTTGGCCGACGCTCTTCTCCATCAAGGCATTCCAGGAGAGACAGATAATTTGTCTGTTTCCTCCTATTTGCATCCTGAACCGCCACACTGCTGCTCTCTCTCTCTGTGTGTGTGTGTGTGTGTGTGTGTGTGTGTGTAATATGTGAGTGTATGTTGGAGCACATGCTTAAGAGATAGAGAGTGTGAGTGTTACATGTGCAGGAGAAAGTATGTGAGGGTATATTCACATATTTTGGGTTTGTGTGTGTGTGTTCATGTGTCCATGCATGTGTGTGTGTGTGTGTGTGTGTGTGTGTGTGTGTAAGAGAGAGAGAGAGAGAGAGAGCGAGAGCGCAACAACAGGGTAATACAGTGCTCGCTCTGTCACCGCCAGACACATTAGTGGAGATGTTTCAGACTCTGCTATAAATCTGGGATATACATCTGTGTGGAGCAACAAGGTGGTGTGTGTGTGTGTGTGTGTGTGTGTGTGTGTGTGTGTGTGTGCACGCGTGCCTGTGTGAATAAACAGCAACTTGTGAGAAAGTGTTCAAATTTGTGCAAGTCTCTTTCCAAGTATCCCTACATGTGTGTTTTTTAAGTTAAGTTTGTTTCTGTGCACAACGGTATATGTGTGTGTGTGTGTGTGTGTGTGTGTGTGTGTGTGTGTGTGTGTGTGTGTCTCATCATCTGGCTCTTGTGTGTCCATGCGTGTGGGAGAAAGGGCTATTTAAGCAGCATTACTCTGCTTGTGAGCTGCCAAGTACCTGTCGCCTCGACTTCGCCTTCCCTCTTTGTCTTCCTCAATGTGGCCAGCACCTGCAGAAACAGTGCAGACACACACTTACATACACACACATATGAATACACAAACACACACGCGCACAAACACACACACACACACACACACAAAGAAACACGCTCTCAAGTGTCGTCTACACCGGATACGATGCGCCCACATTTTGAGAGACTTTCATTTTACCCATCACACTGTCTAACAGTCTGCCTGGTGTCTTTTTACACTAATGTCCTTTGTTCTGTCTTTTTGTATTTATTTACTCGCATGCATTAATGTCACACTGTGCACTCAGACTGACAAAGGACTTGTGCATGTAGCTCACAATAACATTAAATTAAAGGATGAGGCTGACATTATTCTATATTTTCATTATTGTTCTTCCCTTTCTCTTATTTGTACTTCCCTATCTTGACTGTGGTACTTCAGCCCTAAACCCATTCATATCTACTGCAGACACATAGTTAAATGTTTTTTTTAGATTCAGTAATTTCCTAAAAAGCTGCTCACTGTAGTTTTTAACAAACGTTACTGAAACAAGAGGAAATAGTGCATTTGTTGGGGACTATTTTCAGCAGCGGATGAATCCACATTTGGTGCTCTAGTGAGTATTTGGGGCAGCAGGACGTTGTGTAAATAAACTACAGTGTGTGTGTGTTGATGGTGATGAAGGAACAACAGTGTGGCTCACTGATGTGTTTTTAAGAAAGAAGAAAATAGTGAATATCACCACCCTACACCAAATTTGAGTTAGTAAATTACAATTAGTCATTATCCATTGATCCTGGTCCAGTTTTATAGTGTTCATTCCAACAGAAGTTATTTTCTGTAGAACATCTGTCCTCTAGACGCCCAAAAAATCTCATTCATATCCCCTGTTCTGTCAATCTCCATTGCCTCACTAAGCTAATGTTAAAGCTAGCAGTTCAAACAGCTCTGAACCACCGACCGTCTGTTGGTCAGTGAAGGAGGTCACAGTCACTGCGTTCAATTTCTACAGGTGAGTAACATGCTTCAGGCGTGCACGTAAAATGCAAGCGGTCACTGGGTGTTATAGACATTAAAATTATGGTTCTATGAATTCTGGGTGACCGTCAGATGTAATATCTAGGTGTTAAAACATCTTAAAAACAGCTAAAGGGTGTTGGTCTGGACATGGGGAGAGATAGAGGAACACTGGAGCAACGATCTGCAACGGTGGACCCAGACCGGCTGATGTACGTTCAGATCGACCACCAATGAGGGTTCACTGTATCCGTCTGAATCTGGACTTAGACAGTCTCTCCTGACGTGCCTCTAAGAAACAAAACAAACTGAACTGTTATCATGTTTGAAATCTTGGTTGAAAGGTCAAATGTTACTGTCCAGAACAGTAGCAGGCACCTTTTTAGCTTTGAACATGGACAGAAAAAAATCCAGAAACATGTTTCGGCTTTTCAGAAAAACCTGCAGGATTCAATCCACAGAGTTACAAACACACTTTGGAACAGAGGCTAGCTTGGAAAGGGAGCAGGACTTCAGCTCATGTCTTCATATGGCATCAGATACTGTGTATATATATATATATATATATATATATATATATATATATATATATATATCGTATATACAGTATATACTATATATACTGTATATACATATTTATATAAAGTAAAAGAAGAGAGTAAAATAAGTTTTTCCAAGTAGTGGTACAGTGGAAAGCTTTAACCTTCTAAATGTGGGATAATTTAGTTTAATGACAGCCAGCATTAAGACAACATACACAGTATACTTTATACACTGATTGATTGATTTTATTTATGGATTACCAGACACAGGAAAATAAATGGTCCCAAGATGTTAGAAGACAAAGAAAACACAAAGAAACACAAAAAGACATTTAACATGAAAACTAAACAGCACAATCCTGAAATCCAAAAGCACATCACCACAATTTAAGACGCAGAAAATAACTCCCACATCTTTATCTGTTTGTTTACGTGTAGTTTGTTAAACCCACTTGTTAAACTTCAGGATGCTCGTGTTTGTCTTTTTCTGTCAAATATCCCATGAATGCAGAGCTGTACAGCCGCCAGCTTGGACACCCTCGCTGTTGGACCCTCTCAGCAGCACGACGCACAATTAGATACACAAACACAGACTCTACACACCCACACAGAGCCAGCTTTGGACACATCTGAACGCCTCTCTCCCACTCTTAGCCTCTTCTTAAACACCGTTACTCCAGCGTTGAACCATGTGGAGCTGGCGCGCTACAATAAACGCAATAAAACCACATAAACGGCAAAATAAATATCGCCACAGGGTGGCCTGCAAATATTATGAGGAACTGGTTTTCACTGACAACAGGAGGAGAGGGAAGGTGTGTGTGTGTGTGTTACATGTATACTCACGTCAGTGTGTTACTTTAAGTGTGTATATCCACACTGTCTGTGTGTGTGTATAAGTATTTATGGTTTTTTAAAAGGTACTTCATGTGTTTTTTTGTATTTTTGTTTTTGTGCTTCCCTACCTGTTTATATGTATCTACAGTATATAGCTGAGTGTGTGTGTGTGTGTGTGTGTGTGTGTGTGAGTGTGTGAGAGTGTGAAGTGTCATGATGAGCCATCTAGGCAGCAGGGAGAAGGACCCAGATGCAGACAGGCGAGGAGACTGAAGCAATTCAAAGGTTTATTAACTACAAAATAAACTCACAAAAACTCAGGAACTGACACGAAGAGACGACCAACAAACAGACAGACAGCGACAGAGAACAGAGGGAGAGGACCGGTAGATAAAGGGGAGGAGACAACGAGGGAAACAGACGCAGGTGAAAACAATCGAAACTGGAGAGAAACGAACAAAGACAGGAAATAAAAGGCACACAAGAAAACAAGAACAGTAATTTCAAAATAAAACAGGAAACAACAAGACAAAAAACACAGTCCTAGGGACCATGACATGAAGTCCTTATTTTACATTAATAATTGATCTATAGTGCTTATTTTCAAATGAAAATATCATCACCGTTTGATATTACATAACAACAAACAACACTAAGTCTGCAGCCATGCTAGCAGCTCTGTGAGGCTGTACTTGAGCTAAATGCTAACATCAGTTTGCTAACATGCTGACGTTTAGCTTGTTAGCATGCTAACATTAGCTAGTTAGCAGTAAACGCAGAGTGCAGCTGAGGCTGATGGGAAAGTCTGTAGTTCTGCAGGTGTTTGGTCACAAACCAAAGTGTTGGACACATTAACATGTTGACCTGATGGTGGCGCTAGATGAAAAGTCAGAGGATCAGCAGAGTTGTTACAGTTCATCCTGAGGGGAACATGAACGATGAACCACATTTCATGACAGTCAATTCAAAAGCTGTTGCGATATTTGACTAAAAACCACAGTGTCAACCTGCTGGTGGTGTTGGTCTAAAGTCAGGAGATCACCAAAGTCATTAGGAGTCATCCTCTGGGAACCACGAATATCTATACAAAAGTTTTGTGCTGTTTTGACATATTTCACAGGATCAGTGAAAACGTTGACATGCTGGTGGTGGTAGAGCAGAAGTCAGAGGATCACCATTCAAATTTATCCTCTGAGGATCTTGAATATCTGCAGCTAATTTCAGAGCAAACCATCGACTAGTTGTTGAGCTGTTTCACTCTGGACCTCAAAAGTCAGCTTCATGGTGGTGTTGGAGGAAAGGTCCGTGCCGCTAGCGTGGCTAAAAATCTGGGGCTGTATTCACAAAGTATTCTGTTTTTTATGTCCGAACCCGACCCGAGTTTGATGTCCTCCATCCTTAGCTAGGCTACATAAATATTTACCGCCTGTGTGTTGCGTTCATGTGTTGTCACGTAAATAACAAACCCCAGCACTGAACAGGAAGGAACAGGATACTTCTAAATTGGTCCGAATTAGAGGTTGGATACCCGACCCGAACCCAACGTATCCACCCTCTAATTAGCATACAGACATGAGTATCAATTTTCTCATCTAACTCTCAGCAAGAGTAAATGTGGAACTATTCCTTTAAATAGATGAGCGTGTTGACAGAAAAAGGTGACACACAGTAAAAGGTTTCGAACTCAGGCGACTGACGTACACGACACGCTCCATAACCTGCTGAGTCAGCGGGAGACTCCTAATCATGGTCTTATTTAAAGGTGGATCATCACACCTATAATTTTCACTTCTACTGTGTATTCACGCCTTTTCCAGTCATCTGGAGTGTGGGCCGCGGCGTCACAGTCCTGCATGTTACCACAGTTTATTTCAGAGCTTTTCCTTGTTTAAGCAGGGCACTGAAGTGTGCAGACAGATCAAAAGGCCGTGTCCAATATCCCGAGGTTTCTATATACAGGTTAGGATCAGACTGCTGCCCTGCGTGCACACACACATGCACACATAACTGTATAACTGCAGACAGTGCAAACAGTCTTTGATCATAGTTATTCCCTAATCTCAAAAACTGACACTAACCTAATCGTAATAAAATCCAAAGACAAATGCAAAATAGCCTTCTGAAGATGCGAGGACATCTTCGTATTTTTATCCCAAATCTCTGACTTTTTTCGGTGAGGTTTGCTATATATTATACAGCAGGTGATGTAACGCTGTCAGATGTTATAACAGAGCATGTTCACCTACTTAAAGATCCTGAGAGTGTGAGGATTTTCTTAACAACTAAACTCGATAAGTGATTTTCTAAAAGGAGCAGATGTAATTTTAAGAAATTTCAATAATGTCATTTAAGCAGACTAGTTTTATGTCTTAAAACATGTCTGAGGGGGATCTTTAAATTCATATGAGTCCTCCAACCTAAATGACAGAATAGGTTGTTTGTCGTATGTTGTGAAACGGTTGCGGTGTGGTTAGGTTTAGGAAAAGATCATGGTTTTTGTAAAAATAACTACATTAGTTACGACTTCTAAGATAATTATTCTACTCTAATCCATTTAAATTGTACCATTATTTTCATTTGCCATATGTTTCTATTTATTGTATCTTACCTATTTAACCACTGTTTAGGCTGATAGAATATGTCTTGAGACTATTTAATAGTTTTTTAGGTTAAAGTTAGGTTAGGGTTAAAGTCAAATTTAGACAATGTGTTAGTAAAAATATATTTTAAATACTTTCTGCTTAGCGTCTGGGCCCCTATTCTCAAGCTGCAGATAGCTTATCAGGGTGTCCCGTTTCACATATTCTTATTATGTCTTACATGATTTTACGTGTATTTTAACTGTTTTGTGAATAAACTGAACTGAAGACTGAAGACTAAGTGAACTAAGTAAGTTAAAATAAGTCAACGTTGACTTTTGGTTTCACACAAGACACAAACAGCAGCCTCCAGGGTGAAAGTCCTGTGTTGTTTCTTTGCTGCTCTCTACAGGTCGCTGCCTAACAATAAACGTAAATATGTGTCGTAAGAAGCTGCTTGTACAGACGACCCATACGGCCTACGCTTGTATTTTGGGGGAAGACGGTCTCTGTTTTGCCTGCAATGGAGAAAGACAGAATATTTGTAAGCATGCGACTTGGATGACAGGTCCACTTGAATTTCATTCGTACCTTTTAAGAACATTTGATTTAATGCCACAAGTTCTCTCGTACGTGACACTTAAGAGTGAATCTGTTCGTATGATTTGGTTCTCGCATGAGGCCCATTTTGTCCTCATAAGAAGAGAAATCTGATTCGACACAAACACTCCAACACACATTCAGAGACATACAAAGAAGCCTGTGGATGGCACTTTTTATTTCCAGACCTCTATTTTCTCGTTGCGTAACATAAAACAGTGATTAAGAAATGAAACACAGTGTTCTGGTTACGTCTACCCACATGCACTCTTCGTTAGCTGACCTTTGACCTCATTAAAGGGTTCCATCTCTGGTTTGTGTAACTGAACCACAGCTCTTTTGTCTCCTTCAGCTGAAATGTGACCATTTCCTGATAATACAATTCCATAATAATGTTTTCCAGCTTTTTATTTTCAACCATATTGTATGCATCTTCTTTACTCATTGCTCCATTTTGAATAACCCTTAAGCTCCTCAAAACCACCCAACAAAAGGCTGAATAACACCAAAAGCCCCTTGGGTGTCAACATGAAAAGATTCGTCTAAGCTTCTGGAAAGTTGACTGAAGCTACGAACTCACAACAGACAACATGTGAAGTCATTTAAATTCATCACGTGGAGTCTCAGAATGATATTAATGAACTACTGTGTGCTGGATGACAGCAGCATCACTGTGAGAGGCGTGAATTAAAGAAGAAAGGAAATCCATGCAAACACTCCTAAAATCCTTCCTCTTCAACAAGACCTATGGACCTAAGTAACTCCGTCATCCTTGGCAATCATTGCTTCCATCATTTTATGTTCTCGTCTTATTTATTTTGTCTGCCTCCTCGTGTAAAGCGTCCTTGGGTCCCCTGAAAGGCGCTATATAAATTCAAGTTGTTATTATTATGCAGGGAAAAACAGGAAACTAAAAAGTAGATTTACCTCAATAAATAAATAAATAAGAGACAATATCAGAGGCCTGTACTACAAAGCGGGATTTGCGGTTAGCGAGGTAACTTCAGGTTTAACTCTGGGTTTTCAGTGCTACAACTGTGGTTCACTTCTTACCGGGGTACATCACCATGGTAACTGATGCTGCACGGCAAACCTGCAGAAAAGAAGCGGAGCTCGGTACGTGGATCATGGGAGGAACTCTGTTTATATGAGAGAGTTTCTAACTGATCTGTGTCAGCAGAGACTGAAGCACTAAAGCTTTGTACTTATAAGAGATGAATGTAGGCTAAGCCTATTTACCGCTAAATTGTGTTTTTATATTTATTTTTCATTTGCTCCCAAGTCCGTTTGACATCGCCGGGGCTGCAGTTAAAAGATCAGGCTAAAATTGTCAAACACATCTGAGCAACACATTAACTTAATGGAGTCCTACTGACGGGGCAGTGATATTATAAGGCTGTTAATTTACGTATTCACACAGTCAGTCATATTTGTCTTTCCTACATTCAGCAGCTGTGTTACTTTCAGCCTGGATGATGTTTAAATTCTTCGTATTTCTCTAATATTAGTTTGCTCTTCGTTTGTAAAGTATGCTGCTCTGCTGCCAGCACACCTGTCATGTTTGTGATTGGTCATATGCTGGAAACCCCGCCCCTTTCATGTGAACCGCTCATGGCTAGATTGGGAAACCCTGGGTTGACTTATCGAGTTGATAACCAGCGTCGTGTGACCGTTTAGCGGGATCACGATTGTTAGGCTTAGTGAAGCCAGATAACGAAGAGATATCCTGGGTATGTTGAACTTGCTTCGTAGTACAGGCCTCTGGTGTGTCAGTAGACCCTGAGTTGCATCAGTGAGGCTGAAGATGTCACAGCCACAATATCAATAAATACAGTACAAACATGCAATACTGTCAACAACTCCAGTTCCTTAGAAGCTTTTAGACCACCTTTCCTTAAAGGTTTGAATCTGCTAACGGTAATGTCCATTATCCTTCATGTGGAGTTGTGTTTGTCCAGTCCTCCCTCTCTGTCAGCTCTGTGTTTTTGGGAAATATCTGGCTCTTCAGCTGCTAAATGCTCCACTGTGTTCACCAGCTCGTCTCTAACTGTGTCTGTCTGCTGTCTGCTGCTGAGCAGGTAGTGGACAGGTGGCTTTTTACAGCTTCTTCTCTGAGAACGACGCTCTGAGAGGCTGAGAGGGAACCAGGACAGATAAACAAGGAGCTGAAACTCAATATAAAGCTCCGTAAAGCCAAGCGGAGCTGCAGCTCAGCTGATAATTCACTACCAGACACACCTTTTACGGGCATTTGATACATCAGTAATATAAGAATATTGATTATAGACACTTTAAAGAGGCAATTGTGTCATATATGATAGAGCGAAGTCGTATGCTGTACAGATTGTAAAGTGACTTGAGGCAAATTTGTCATTCCTCATAATGTTATAAACCTTTTTGCAGTGTTTTGGCATCTGAAAAACCTTCAAACTCATTAATCTGTTACTCAAACTGGACTTCCTGGATCGTTTTTTAATTGTATCACCTGTACCTGAAGCAGCCCCTTACATTTCTGTTTAACACAGGGTTGTTTTCAGTCCACTAAACTGCTCTAGAGCGCTCAAAGCCTCATGTTCGGAGTCCATGATGGCCTTTTCTCCCCCAGTTTTTTTTCTATAGATTTAAGGAAACATCCCTGGACAGAGCCGACCCTCCTGCTGTTTGTCCAGGCTCTTCCTGTCTGAAGCTGAGATACAACGGCCTGAGCAGACCACTGCACAGAGGTGAAGCCTTCCTCTTCTTACCAATGATGGCTGAAGTTTTAAGACTCATACGTAAAGTAAGATATCTGCAGCACACAATCTATACTGTTCTCTCCAGTTCATAGAATATCATAAACATTACATTTTAAAATGAAGGATTGGCAGCAGATATTTCATTCATATAATTTTAATGGTGCTAAATTCTCTTTTCACCTCTGTAATATGTCACTGGGGATCACTGTTAGTGCCTGCACAGGGAACTGTATTAAACATGAGACCACTGTGGCACCAACACGATAAGTTCCTGCATTTCAGCGAGGACAAGAAAGCAACAAAAAAGAAACAAAATCACTTCCTCTGGGAGCGTTTGCAGCAGTATCAGCTGTCAAATGAACTCCAGTGCCGCTCATATTGGGACTTAAACAGAATACAGGTATGTTTTGTTAAATTTTATTGCATGTGGCCCTTGCGTGAAACCTAAACCCAGTGGGTAAATACAGAGTTATGCCATTTTCAACAATGCCCTCCCGTTACCAGCTGAATAACTGCCCAAAGTCCATGTACACAATTATGTCACTTCCTGCATAAAATGTGAGTGCGTGCCCCCGAGCCTCACAGTTCAACTCAGTCAACGAAATATTGATGAACTTTGCCGTTTCGTACAGTGGTAGCAGATCTTTTTCTGGCGCTACGATGGCTTTAAAAAAAAAACAGAATGTCAGGAAGGAGCTAAAGGCTAAAAGTTCAACACAAGCCGGCTGTAAAGGAAACAACTGAAGGTCTGCAGCGGCTACATCAACGTCCAAACAGACTCCATCTGTAACCGGGACTGTATATACCGCATGCATTTATGTGTAAAGCAGAACCAATCGAGCTACAATAACTCAGATTTGAGTGAATGATGGTTAAACTGAATGAACTCTGGCTTAAGGAAACACCAGGAAAGATGGTGGATTGTGGGAAAAGCTTTTAAAAACCCAAGAAGAAAAAAAACCTTTTCCTGATAGTTATGAATGACTTTGTGTGAGTATAAATCCACCGACTTGTCTCAAGTGAACCAAGACAAACTTGTGTGTTATTTACAGCGAGATTATGTGATTTATGGCCTCAAACGTTTTGAAAAACATGGAGAGGAAAGGGGGAGAAATGACATGAGTAAACATCCAACTGCACAGACACACAGGCACAGGTATAATGAAGAGCTAGCTAGCACACACACACACACACACACACGCACGCACACACACACACACACACGGCTGCTGTAATGATTTTTAGCAAAGAAACCGAGTCACTCCCAAGGCTGCATTTCCATTTTCTAACAACTTTCACTTCTCTGCTTGTTATAGTTGGCCTTCACACACTGGTGCACACACACGCACACACACACACTGAAAAAGAATAGGAATGTGTGTAGATGCTGTATACATTCAAACAAACTCATACACACTTTTGAAATCAGTCACAGCTTTGACAAAAAGATCCCTTGCAGATGTAAAAGTGTGTGTTTGGACATGTATTACTCATGCTGTGGGGACTCGCCTTTTTGGGGAGAAAACGCAAGTCCCCATAACGTAAATCGTTAAGGTTAGGGTTAGTTTCTCGGAAATGAATGTAAGTCAATGTAATGTCCTCTGAAGTGATGGAAACAAGACTAAGTCGGTGTGTGTGTGTGTGTGTGTGAGACTGATTATCATTAAATGTTTTTAAACTTACCAGGAACAGCAGTTGTTTCACTTATTTTCCACCAGGCCCTTTCCATTTTATACTGGAGCTCATAAAGACTCACATTGTTTGCTAAATCTGATAATAAATTTGGATTCATCTTCGCTTTCTAAAACGAATGTTCACATCTTTCCATCAACTTTGTGGCATCAAACTTGTGCTGCCTTTAAATGTGTTCTCTCTCTTTTTATGTGTCCTCTGTCTTTCATGTTTTATTGTAATGCTGCATTCTTCTTCTTCTTCTTCTTCTTCTTATTATTATTATTATTATTATTATTATTCGCCATTATTCACTACAAAATGTGAACACCTCATCTAATATCTCAAAAACTATAAATGCTAAAGACATCAAACTTGGTTTACTGGATCCCTATAATGTTTCCCCAATTTAATTGAAAAATGGGACCAATAGCGCCACCATGTGGCAAGTTAGGAAGCATTTCTTTTATAACTCATGAACTGTAAGGTGTAGAAGAAAATCTTTCTTCTGTAGATTCCTTGAATCAAGACAAATTTTTCCGCTTTGCCTATTTGACAAATGTCATCCAGTCTTCACCAAACTTGGTACATACCATATTCTGATGACCCCAAACTAAACTCATGCATTTTCTTTTGGATTTTGCCTTGTGTTCCTTAAATAATTGGCTACCAAATTCTTGGAAACTTATTGACACTAACTGCCTAAAAATGGTGCAATGCAACATCCAGCTGCAACCAAATTTGGGTGATGTGCAGCTCAGGACCCCAAACAGGTGGTGCTACAGAAAACAAAACAAAAATTAAATTACTACAATTTTATGGTCTGTAAAGGCTTCATTCTCGGTACAGAGGTGCACTCGGGGCATCTGTTCGAAATATTCACACAAGTTAACAACAGCACCACCATGTGGCCAGTTATAAAGCACAGTAAAGACGAACCAGCCAGCTGCCGCTTCGCAAGCACAAGCAACGCATGTCGATTCAGCAGCAGCGAATGAACGAGGCAGCGATGGCTCGTCCTGCAGATGCACGAAGGCCTGCGGGGGTGTTGGGGTGCAAGCTCACCTAAAATTGTGTTTGCACCCCGACACCCGCACCCTAAAATTTCTAGGTATTTTAGTTCTTCCTCTTTATTAATAATCTCTTATATCTCGTTGAGTCGTCCGTAGAATCTCTTTCTCTCACTCGGACGCACATGCAGGTTCACTCCACACACACAGAGTCGGTGCGCAAGTTTCCTGGCGAGAAGCCTTCAGCCATTTACTGGCTCCATTTGGACCTCTGGAGAACCTGCGATGAACCTGCACCTCAAACAGTAAAGAGAAATGGAGGTTATTATGAAGGGGAGGCCTCGGCACAGTGGCCCTCAGCCCACCCATCGGAGGGTAACTGTTAAAGTGCAGGCTAAGTGTGTTTTTATCTGTTCATCTGAACCTTGGCTGCTGGTCCTCAGAGCTCTGCCTCAACAAAGCCTGCTTTATCCCTTCCTGTCAACAATGTTACCACCACTTCTGTAATAGTGTTGTATTGTTGAATTCAGACCTCTAACATCATTAAAGGAAAGTAATGAGTTCAATTTAAAAATGAAATATGTGGGATGAATACAGTGTTGCACCTGCTCTCACTCTCTGTTTTTAAACCTGGATTTTTTATTATTTAGAGATACTGAACTGATTATAACATTTTGATTTTTTCCAAAAGTTGTTCCATGTTAGTCCCAAGTGTTTTCCAGTGCTCAGAGCCCAACAAAGCCCACTTTGTCCTTCACCATCAACAACCTATTTTCTCTGTGCTGCTATATAACATTGTATTGTTGTCAGACTGTTATACCACAATTAAAATACACTGCAGTTGCCAGCAGGAATAACACACAGGCCTGCAAATTCAAGTGGGATGAAAAAGGGGACAGTTTTCCAAACCCTGTGTGTGTGACTCAAACTTCACTCTGCTGTTGCTGGGCCAGACAAAGCTAAAGTTAGCTCAGTTTGGATAAACTAACGGTACTGTAGCTCAGTTAAACAGCAACATTTCAAGTAACAGCAACCGAAAACATGAGAACAACAGAGATCCCAGCATAACAGGAGACATGAAACCCTCCACAAAAACAAGGTGAATGGGCCAGGAGGCGGTATTAAGATGTAGCTGAAGATTGGAGACTTTAGTGGTTTTGGTTTTTTTGTCAGTTTGAGGAATGGCTCTAATTACGACAATATGCAATTTCTATGGAGGTCAGGTGTTTTCATTTTGAACTGTTAAATCTTTAATGTTACGTTTCCTCAAAGTGATGCTGGAGTGCGTGAGGATGTCCTGTTTGGTGAATGAAATTCCTTCGTCCTTGTGTGTCTTCCTCGCATCACCTGATGGGAGGAGCTGTGACGAGAGGAAGGGACATGAGTGAGGGAAGCGAGGAGCCACATCAGCCAAATAGAAAGCATCATGTAGATCCTGATTAGCTTGGGGAACTCTTAGATTAAAGGGGGGCTGGAAGACATATGTTGTGCTTCTTCAGCTCCCACGTAAACCTAGACCAAATTAAGAATTGGATGGATTCATCTATCTTCATCTTTCATCTTCTCTTAGTCTCTCGTTTGTAATCCCCTCTCTGTCTTTCCCTTTCCCCTCTTTCCACTCTCTCTCATTTCTCTTCCTCCTTATTTCTCAGTCTTGTTACCAGTCTCTTGACATCAGCTCTCTGGGTTTTTCGTTTTACACTTTCCTCCTTTCTTGTTTCTCCTCTGGCTTTTCAATCTCTCTTCTCCTTCTCCTCCCTCTCTCACTCACTCTCAAATAAATTAAAATCTCTCTCTTTCTCTTTCTTCTCCTACTACAAACTCTGGATGGAGCGGAGGGGCCTCCCGGCGATCCCGATCCCGCTGACATTTTCACCCGTTGCTCGTCATTAAGAAAACAGTGTTCCTCTCTCTGTAAGGTGCTGGGCAAACACAGCCACCGCCAAATAAGAAAATATCGGTTCTCTCCAAGGCAATTTCCTTCAGCAGAGTTTTCCTCGAATGCCTCACTCACCCCAATGTTCTGCAAATGCTGATAAAGAAAGAGAGAGAGTCTTTTCTAAAATGATTTCTGGTGAGGGAGAATTTGATTGACGGTTGTTATTTGTCAGTATAGAGAGACGTAAGCTGAAAGCGAAAAGTGGCTTGTTACCTGGACAGCATGTTTGTTTGTACCTAACAGACTGCAGATGGATTCGCATATGAAGTTATTTGTTTGTGCATATGTTTGTGTCTGTGTACACAACGGGAAAGAGGACTTGGTTTTAATTAGGCTTGATAAGTCAAAGATGAGACTGTGGCCCTTTTGAATCCTTGACGGAAATTATGATCAGACACCATGTGGCAGGAGACGTCAGGACCTGTATTTATATGGCATCTCAGAATCACTCAGAGGAAGTGCTGACTTAAACTAGGACTAAAAACACCCCTACCTCAGAGGAGGACTTTAGAATTGTTTACGAAGCTTTCTACACTATATTTCAGAAAGAAGGCCACGACCCAGCTTTTCAAGTGGACTCTGGTGTGCTTCGTGTACAGTGTGAAAGCAAAAGAGACCAACTGCAGGATTTTGAGGGTAGATTTCAAAAGCTAAACTACTATTAAATCCATCTGCTGATTGTGAACTGTTCGGAAAGCGAGCTCCTGATCTGTACAGGCGATATACTGTATATCCTATATTTATACAAGATCATTTGGTAACCGTGGCAACACAGATGCACATCACCACGTGAGTGCAGGATTTCTGCTGGTACATCAGAAAGTGGGAAGAAGTTGAAACTGTCCTACTCTGTCCTAAGTGAGTGAACTGTAGTGACCCCTGTCCCCCCGAAATATAATGTTACAAAATCTTTTGTGAGCATGTTAGCATGCTTATTGTAACATTTAGCTCGAAGCGCTGCAGTGCCTCACAGAGCTGCTAGCATGGCTGCTAACTCTTAGGGTGTTTTCACACCTAACCTGTTTGGTTCAGTTAAAACGAACCCTGGTGCGATTGCCTGGTTAGTGTGCTTCGTTTGGCAGATGTGAACGCAGCAGAACAACTGTACCGAGACCCTTTAGAGGAGGTGGTCTCGGGAAAGGTATGATTGGCAAAGGGAGTGGTATGACTGGTCTCAATACAAAATACAGCCACACTGCCTGTTCTCTGTGGTTGTGGCTGCCTCTTTTAAAGAACCACAAATGTTCTCAAAGTGACATCAAGTGCAAGAGTTGATGAACTCCAGTTTTCTGCTATTCGTCTCCCACTATATTCTAGCATTGCGGTACTGCAGGGCACCACTGAATTCTTGGTGTTGCCAGATGGCAATGGGCTCAGGAAAGGTACAGTCCAGGGTTTGAGCTCCTTCCAGGATCTTGTTTTCCCACAGTAAAGCACGACAGCTCAATGGTTAGCACAGTTGCACCTATTTGAGTTTGTTTATGTGAGTTTCAGGTGGGCTGGAGACTCTGCAGTACAGATTTATCGTTGTAATCATTTGATGAACCTGCATTCGTCCAGCCTGGTTCATCTTCTGTCTAATCCATGCTCTGATAGGTTCCAGCCCACATGATGCTGAAAGTAGTTAAGCACGTAAAGGCAATTTTATCCACTGAACTACAGCTTTTAGGATAACTCTCTGCATTGACTGTTAGCCACAATGTGCTTTGCTTTGATGCCAGCAATTTGTTTTCTACAGTGAATGTTTCAATTTGGAATCACACTACAGACTTTCCAATAACAATGGGTCCAAATTGGTTGTTGAGTCTTATGCTAAATTTATCCACTCTGGACCACAATTTAATAATGTCTGTGACTTGATAACAACTTCTAAGATCTAAGAACTAAGGAATGCTCATAATGGGGCATTTTACCTGATTGTTGCTTAGCCACCCTGCCAAACACACAGCATCATTATGGGCCACCCTGCCAAACGCGCATGCACACATACCATTCCTGCAGACAGATGTTCATGGTTGGGTTTGCTGTACTATTCCCAGGGGACTTCCATGATGCCTCGCACCTGCTTGTGAATACACTCAGGTCTACTTCCTGGTCATCAATCATCGCCAGCCTCCCTTTGCCCTCGCCATGGAAACAGCGGAGCCAAGACCACCAGAGTAACACAAATGACAATTACGCCAATAAAAACAACAATGACAATAACCAGTCAGTCAAACTGAGCTATGAGGATTATATGAGGATGAAATGAGTATCAGTAAAATGCAGTAACTTGATGATTTGGTAGCCTACAGCAGTGGTTCCTTGTTTAGCTGGTCCACACATAGACCAACTGACACATTCAGTTTATTTTCATCCGTCCATTCAGAGACTGTCCTCCCAAGAAAAACAACAGCATCAGTTGTTGCAGCAAATCCCCCAAAACAATTTTTTAATGTGACAAAGCCCTCCAGCGGCCGCAGGAATTATGACGAAGGAGGAAGTCAGGTGACATCGTTACTGAGCAACAAAGTCCGTAGAGGAGAAGGGCGAGGTGAATGGATGGACTTTAACACCAGAGACTGTGTTCGTTTGCTGTTTCCAACCGACAGTCAACGTTGCTTTCTTTTAACTGTGACCAGGATCATTCCCAAACCTTAAATAAGTCGTTACTATGGTAACCATGATGATGAAAGTCCCCTAACCTTAATGAAATAAGAATTATTACCTAAACCACAATGTTTGGTGCACACATACAGGGACAGTATCATTGATAGGTTGATTGGCATTGAATTACACCAATTGGGTCACGCACAAGCTTAATTTAAAACAGTGGGTGAAATGCTGGTGTTCCAATGAAAAGGTTTGGTCTTGCTGAAGCTTCGATTAAATGAGTAAACTGTACAAATGGATACATTTATTTTTTCAGTGAGAGACAAAATGACCCCAAAGAGGTGAAAAAAAAATGCTTTCAAAGACACAAAACTGCTACAAAGAGACACAAAGTGACTACAAATGACATTTGCAACAGTGCAGTAATTTACCTCAATAGACTGTGTTGCAGTGCTTGGTGGAGGCTACTTGTCTTTTCAGCAACTTAAAGCCTTATTTGTTTTAGGTAATAATAACGTGTCAAAATAAAGGTGGTAACGAGTAATTAGAATACTACATATAGCACATTTAACAGAAGTTGTGGTATATAGTGGTACAGTCAGCGAGCATGTCGACATTCTCGCGTAAACACACTCGCTGCTGCAAGGATTGAACCTGTGATGTTTTGATTATGGGGCAGACTCTCTAACCTGCTGCCAGGTTACATAAAAGCCAGGCCAACACATAACCGCTGTCTTTGTTTGGAGGTGCTGGAGCCACAAGAGCCCCTAGCACCCTGAGGTGTTTACTGGAGGCAGCAGCTGCACGAGAGATGCCCGAAGAAAGGAGCTCTTTCACCTGGGGGCTGGGAGAGGGAGGGAGAGGGTGAGGGGTGCAGGAGGATGAGGGTCTGACAGAAAGAAAGGTGAGATAGCGAGATAAGACAGGAGGAGAAAGTCATGATGAGAAAGTGAGAGACAAAGAAAGCAAAGGGAGCAAGTAAGAAAGGAAAAGAGGCATGTTTTGCAGGTATTTGGTCATAAACCGAAGTAGGCTACTGGACAAAATAAATGTTTGACACGATGATGGTGCTGCAGGAAAAGTCAAGTGATCACCAAGTAAGTAAGAGTTTTCCTCTAGGGACCATGAATGGGTGTACCAAATTTTGTTCCAATCCATCCATTAGATGTTGAGATATTTCACAGAGTAAGTGAAAACTTTTACCTGCTAATGGTGCTACAGGAGAAGTCAGGGGATCACCAAAGTCATTAGGATTCATCTTCTGGGCACCATGAATGTCTTTACCAAATTTCCTAGCAATCCATCCAATAGTTGTCAAGACATTTTTACTAATAATAAAAAATGTCAACCTGCTGGTGGTGCTACAGGAGAAGTCAAGGGATCACCAAAGTCATGAGGATTCATCCTCTGGAGAACATGAATGTCTGTCCAAAATGTCATGGCAGTTCATTTTGCTTAAATACTGTAAATGATTTCCAGTTTGAATTTAATTCAGTACATTGCCACAGTTCAACTTTAAGATTGAATATTTAGAGATTTCTTGTCACATCAACAGATTTAGTAAACTTGCTTCAGTGCAACACAAGTTGAAAACAGAAGGAGCAGATGTTGCTGCAGAGTAACATACATGTTGATTATCCACAGTCACATACACTCATTTTTAATTCAATTTATTTTCAGCTTTATTTATATAGCGCCAAATCAAAACAGAATTATCTCCGGGCACTAGACCGTACTCTTTATAAGGTTTCAGAGGTCCAGATGTGAGCAGAAACATCTTAAAATGCTGATCACTCCTCGTTCTCGCAGTAATGTTGGATCTCCTGTCCCTGGTTTCAAAACACTCCCTGTTGTTGATTCCTACTGAATATGACCCCTTGACTTTTACCCAAACAAAACACAGGCATTTGTTTCCAATGAAAACACAAGCGGAACAATTCAAAACAGAGGCTCGCACCAGCATTCTTTGGTTTTAAGAGTAAGATGAAATGCCTCTCTGTTTCTCTTCTGCTTCTTAGCAGCACAGAGAACAAAAAGACGAGGAGTGTTTGTGCTCCGAATTCAAGCTTCCAGCACGTATCCTGTTTTTCATTGTCCCAACAGATATTTCTGTTTGTTAAAGGTAACCTCTTGTAGAGCCATGGAGCTGCTTTATATGATATCATTTAGATTATAATATTATATTATTTATATTTATAAGCGGGTCTCCGTTTAGTTTGGCTTGTGCATGTGTGTCTATTCCACTGATCGGTGATGCGCCAACAAAGACAGAGAAGAAGAAGAAGAAGAAGACTGCAAGCGAGTAAACATGGATGTCAACAATGCAGGATTTAAAATGTTCAAAAAAATCAGCTTTGCTAATGATTTAAGAGGGAGGAAGTGCATTCAACACATTTGTTCGATCGCGGGGATTCACACCGAATGAGTTTTGGTGAATGTAAACTGAGCTTCTTGTTTGTTCACAAGAAACCTCCACAGGACGGCTTTCAGTGTAACCTTGTTTTCACTAAAACAACGCAGCTTGAGTTCAGTGTGTGATAGGTGAGAGCAGCACATCCCGGTACTGTGCCTTTCTGTTTTTGGGTGAAAGCAGCCGCTCTAATTTGACTGACAGTAAATTCAAATTCCAAGGTCTTTGTCAATTTAATTTAGTAGCATAAAATAAGAATACCGTATTGCTTTTTAGCTATTAGGAGTCCAATGGCCAGTCAGGCAAACAATTATGTCGTTGCCGATCAACGATTGGTGTCATTATATAGAAAACAATGTAAGAAATAGGGGTTAATGACTGTCCTTTCAGTCTGCCTCCATCAAAGTGGACGTACGACCCCGCCTACTGGCCGGAGGTGTCATATCCTGACAACTACCTTACTGAATCTCCAGGTAACGTATTTCTGACGTGTCACTTTTTCTGTCGGTAAGACAATGTGACGTTACTGTAAGCTAATTACATCGCTAACATTAACATGCTCAATAGGGGTTTTGGAAGCTAACTAGCACCCTGCAACAGATGTACTGAGCCAGTTGTCACGGCCTGAAGCCACAGATCTCTCCTTTTACTGTCCATCGCTCTTTGGGGAAGTAAAGAAAATCTAAACTGTTTTTATTTTTTATTGTTTGATGTGCAAAATGCAACGCAGCAGCTTTTAGACAAGGTGCCACTAGTTTTCCAATTTGTCGCCGGCACTTCTACAGCGCTCGTTTTCGCCCAAAAAAGGGGGCGTGGTCGTTCTGATGACAGGGAAATGACGTATGCCTGCTCTCATGTATGAGCTAAATTGGGAAGTCCATTTGCCTAAGTGACACGTAAAGTAAAAAAGTAAGTGAAACTTTATTTATATAGTAATTTTCAAATCCAGGGTTACAAAGTGCTTCAGAGTTACAAAAAGAAGATAAAAAGCATCTTGAGTCCATTTCAGAATAAGAGCAAATCAGGGCAAGAAATAAATAAATAAATAAAAATAAAATAAATATAATGCCTTTGAGAATAAGATGTCAATTAAACACAGACACCAACGCGCTCCTCCAGCCGGCTCAGAGGAAAAGGAATATTTCTGATATTTATTTACCCAATTTTAAACAATAAAAAATGATTGTCATTAAACTCAAAATAACACTGACATTATTTTTGACTGTGATGTCAGTTGGACTTAAATATATTGGCTGGATGGACAATGAGGTAAATATTTGGCACACTTTAATTATGCTGCAATAGCTGTTTGAAGACATCGGTGCTATTTTTAAAGCTGTAAAAAGTTGTCTATTTTCACAATAGTTTGGCATTAATCTGGGATGCAGTTGCATGTGCTGTGAGGAAGATGATGATGAAGTTTCAGCTGGACGAGAACACATGATAAGTGGATTTTCCATTCAGTAATGAACCCTTCATGGGGTTTAAGGATAATTCCTGTGTTTTCTTTGCATCTGACTCGGTGATGGCTCTTTGGCATGAATGACCACGTGAAACAGGAATGAGTAATTTGGCTTTCTGTGGCAAAACCCCATTCAAACTTCAGCAGATTTTAACCATGACTAATCCTAAATGAAAGGGACTCATGACATGTTTTATTGTTTGGAGCAAGGATTTCAACACATGTCTCTGTCTCTTCTGTGACTTGAATCTGAA
The DNA here is from genome assembly GCA_005408345.1 of Macquaria australasica. Taxonomy (NCBI): domain Eukaryota; kingdom Metazoa; phylum Chordata; class Actinopteri; order Centrarchiformes; family Percichthyidae; genus Macquaria; species Macquaria australasica. The sequence goes on along the minus strand of SEMN01000661.1, from coordinate 17,395 downwards.
GTTGAGTCATAGCTTGTTTTGTTTTTTTTTTGTTTTTTTTCTAATTAAAGCCATTTCCTGCACAATAACATTTTTTTTCTCTCATTGTGTCCCCTCATGGCTGAAATCAAACCTTCGCTCTTGGGCAGAGGACTGTCATTTTCACATTATTCGTGTCCACAACATGTGATTTGTGTTTCAGAGTTTCATCTCATGGCATTGTGTGAGATTATTGGAGCGTCATATTGCAACCACAGTTTTCTACTGCTGACTGTAGTCACTGTCAACACTCACTCACCGATCAAAGTCCCATATTTCTGACTCACCATGTGTTGCATTTTAGCTTTAGTGGATGCTAATTACTCGGGTAAGAGGGTTCACGCTGACACTAACCGAGCCGGTCCTGGAACAGAACAGTCATAAAACTGTTTCTACTTCCAGTTCTCGTAGATTCAGTTCAGGGGACGCGGTCTACAAAGGTGTGGCCTTCGTAGGCCACATCCTTAGAAGGCCGAACCGAGCTGTTGTTAAATGAGACGATCTGGTCTACGGAGGATTTCCTATTTGCGTCACCAGCGTAACGAGGCGCTGTTCCTGTCGCCTAGCAACCTTGACAGTTGCAGTTGAGGTTTGAGGTTTTTTAACATTTGTATCGTTAGTTAATGAGTGGGTTGAAATCCAATACTTACTTTTAAAAGTGTAATCTTGCATGGCCGCTGTTGACGGTACATTTGGGGATGCCATATTCTCTTGTGTGCAATGAATCTTGGGATATGTTGGGCTCCAGCCGTTGGATCCTCCAAATTTGGCAGAAGAAGGCCGCATTTCTCGGCCGCATTTGAAGGAGGCTTTGAAATGGGATGGCCTTGTTGCACTGCTGTGACACAGTCAGTCTTCAAATGCAGCCGTCGAAGGATGCGGCCCCTGAATTGAGACACAGCTTACATATAAGTGGTAATGATGTCTTCGGTGCCTCACTATGAGTTAGCAGCAGCTCAGGCGAAGCGTTGTTAAAATTCAGCGGGTCAAGAGTCGTCTGATTTCACAAGAAATCATCAGTTGATGTGAATCGAGTCAAACCATGGGAATGAACAAAATGTTGTGTGTAAGTGAACCGACCTTCAGACGCAGCTTGTGTGCATGCATTATGTATTTGTCTGCACATGTGTGTATCTGCTCCAGTGTTTGGATAAAAGTGTCATAATATTATTATGGGATGGAGATGCCAAGAAAGACAATAGCGGTGTAATCTGGCCCTCCTGTCAAACACACTTAAAACCTGGACAATGAGAGGTAAACGAGACAGAGTCTGTGTGTGTGTGTGTGTGTGTGTGTGAAGCGTACCAGTGTTTCCCCTGGTGATGACATGGTGTGGTGGACCACCCTGTCGAGGAGCTGTCCATTCTGGACTGTTGTTATTGATTTCAGCGTTGCAGTGCCAAATGTTCAATATACTGACTCAGACTCACTTCCACGCTTCTTCCCAGAAACAGTTTTGGAAGAAATAAAGGTGCATCTGTATGTGTGCGTGTGCGAGTTGTTTGTATCAAACTCAATTTGGAGCCAGACGGAGAGATGAGAGGAATCAAACTTGCACTGTAATCAGTTCAAGACTGACCACTTCTGTCTTTTCACACACGTAAACAAACTGCAAATCAAAACCGACTTCTGCAGACATGTGCAGCACCGACACCGCAGGCGCGATTACATATAAAGTGAATGGAAAGACACGAGTGAGCGCGATTAGATGTGAATTTGATGCAAGTTGAAAACATTACATGTGTGTGTGTCTCTGTGCGCTTCATGATCCTGTTCCATAAATGTACAGAGAGAAGAGTTCATTTGCAAAACCAGATAAACTTCATTCTTAAAATGAATAAACCAATACCAGTTTGATTGATATTCACACAATAAAGTGTCTTCATGTTTGAATCAAACACTTGCTTTGTGCAGCATGAAGTAGAAGTGAATGCTGTCAACACACTCTTCTGTGTTAATGCTTGTAAAGGAAGCCTTTCTGTTACCATGATAAGTTGCAAGTTTTGAAAAAGGCCAGTAATGTGTTTTGAATACAGACAAAATGTATACTGTTGCCTCAGTTGGTCGTGGTGCCATTTTGCTGCCTTGACCTGTGCTCCCGTCTCTCTCCACTGTCAAATAAAATCCAATAAAATGCCAAAAAATAATCCCAAAATTTGGAAAATGCAGTCAGAGTGACGGTGTGGCTGTAATGTCAACACTTTGCTGTGAGTGAACTAATGGTCATAAAACGGCCTTTATGTCCCACAACAATCCAAACTCACTAACCTGCAGCGCAATTTCCCAAATGCACGGCTCCAATATTCACTTACCCCCTCTGACCTGCTGTACAATAGCACTGCTTTAATGTAAGAAGCCTTTGGGAAGCCGGGCAGAGGTGAGTGTGTTAATATGAGTCGAGTGTTGACAGCTTGAAGGGGTCACATAGGCTCGTTACGTGAGGACAAACTGTGGGGGTTTGTATCCAGATTCAATAAAATGATATGAGCTCTTTCAGTCTGTCACACTTCCACTTTGCTGTCATTCAGCCTGTGTTTCTTCTTTAATAAATCACAGAGTGAGACAGTCGCTCTCTCTTTGCTGACGTGTCGCGTTTCTGTCTGTCTTTTCTTTCTTTTCTTTCTGTGTCATAGTCTCAATAAACTTTCATTTTGATGCATCACTGCTCACGGTGGAAGAAGTGTCCAGATCCTTTACTTCAGTAAGTAGCAATACCACACTATAAAATCAAAATGTACAACATTATTAAACTATTTGATCTTAAAATAAGAGCTCCATTATCATTTTGACGGTACACTGACTTGTAACGGGGAGAACGGCGCCTCTTTCATTCCCACTCCGCACCCTGAGCGCCTGTTCTTGCTCTGTGTAACTTGGGATGAGCGGGTACAATTTCCCGCGAGAAATGCGTAACGCTTTATGGCACTACGGTACCCACAGGTCTCGGTGCGGTTGCACCCGAGTGTGATTACTGTGTTCACACCTGCCCAAATGAACCGCACTAACCTGGTAAACGCACCAGGGTTCGTTTTAACCAAACCAAACAGGTTAGGTGTGGCAACACACTGAGTGTTGTTGAATGAATGAGTGCTAAATGTTTACATGGAGAGAGAGGTCATGGACATACATGATGAGGGTGTATGGAACACCACATTGAACTACCACAAGGCTCCATTGGGGTTAACTGGAAATGTGGTCTTCATTTTTGATAAACTAGCACAACAATATGCTTTCAGCTCAGTCTGAGTGGTCATTTAATTGACGGGTCTTCCCTCCATCTTCCCTTCCTGCCTGTCTTCCTCTTCTTCTTCTTCCTTCTGATCATCCTATCACATATTCTTTCCCCCTTTTTCTTCCTCCTCTTCCTCCTCCTCCTTCATTGTGCAGAAGGTAAACTTTCACTCCGGCAAAGGAAAACATGGAAAAGGCAGCGCTGCCCTGTAGCTGTCATGATGTCATTGAGTCCCTCTACTCAGCTTAAGTGATCTGGAGCCGCTTTATGACTCGACCGTGTGTGTGTGTGTGTGTGTGTGTGTGTGTGTGTGTGTGTGTGTGTGTGTGTGTGTGTTTCAGCAGGGTGTGTGCATGTGTGTCGTAGAGTGTGTAGGGAGAGAGATTATGTTAGTGTGTGTGTGTGTGTGTGTGTGTGTGTGTGTGTGTGTGTTTTATGACAGGCCAGGGGCTCAGTGTGCTTACCTACCCTAATAAATCCTGACAAGCTCTCTACAATAACCTGGATGAGGTTTCTCTTTTCTCTCACTCACACACTCCTTCCCTCGACGGCCGGCCTAACCTCTGTGCTCCGCTACATATTATACCTGCCACCTACTGTTTCCTCAACTCCTGGACAGGAGGAACACACACACACACACACACACACACACACACACACCACATCAACACACCGACTTTATGTCGACATGCAGGAGGACTCATACTGGCACTTGCCTACAGAGCCCACGCACATTTACCATTTGCACACACATGAAAGTGAAGTTGCTCTGAGCTGGAGGACAAAAGGAGGATCGTGTAATATTTATGGACTGAATGGGATTTGAACCCTGCTCTCCTCTGCTCACAGCCAAAGTCGACTGTAATCACCAGACTATGAGGAATACTACTGTATGTAGCAGCTCACCTGAATCATGGAATCAGACTGAGCCGTCAAGCTGTTTGCAAAGTGACACAACTTTTGGCTCGGAAAAGACCCATCAGTCAGTTTGACCGCAGGAGTCTTTTCAGTGCAGCTGCGACTGTGGCAGTTTTACTGTAACACTTTTAATGCATTGATCTTTTATTAGAAAGCAAAAGAATGGAATCATTTGGATGGCATCGGTCTCCACTTTGGTTCAGACTGAAATGTCTCAACAACTATTGGATGGATTGCTATGAAATTCTGTACAGACATTCATGTTCCCCAGAGGATGGATCCTACTGGCTCTTCTAGTGTCACTATGAGGTTGACATTTGTGGATTTGAGTGATATGTCTCAACAACAGTTGGATGGATTGCCATGAAATAGGGTGCAGACAGTGATAGAACTATTCCTTTAAACATGAATATGAATGATAATTGAGATTTGTATTATCTAGGACTGTTGACACTGGTGGGCAAACCTCCTCAGTGTGTGATGCCAAGCTGGAGACATCCTCAGGTTCTTTCTGTAAAGGCTGACATGATGCTGTCATTATCATTTTTCTCTGTCAGTCTGTAGTTTAGAGGTAAACTCAGTTTAAGCCTAATATGCTGACATATCTGTTAGGGTGTTATCCAAGACCAGGGCCAAGATGCATAAAACTAAAACTGTGCCTGTGTGTATGCACAAAGGCAGAAATATGTAGATGCATTATTTCGGTCAGATTTAAGAAGCTGTGCGTACGCATGTTTCTGTTTTATGAATCTCAGTTATGAACCCATTTAAGCAAAATCATTTTGATTCCGTCTCTCACCTTTATTTGTCATCTCCACTTCATCATATCACCCTCAGATCGCTCTAGAAAGACATAAACTCTAGTTAAAAGTATGCGAGAGGTACACATTCTGCTTTTATAAATATGTGTGGGAAGCGGTGTGTGCTTGGTTTTTGTGCGGTCTCATCATTTATACATCTGGCCTCAGGTTTTACGTTTACGTGACGTCACCTCGAGCAACAGACCGAATCTCTAGTAGCTCCAGTGATGCTGCTCTATAACATTTGCACTACGTTATAATTAACTGAAACGTTTCATCATGAATGAATGAATGAATGTTAAAGATCTTCCTTCACCCCGCTCTCTTTGATTCTCCCTCTCACCCTCTGTATTTGTCTCTCACACAAACAAACTCTCTTGCTCCCCCTCTCGTCCTCTCTCTCTCCACACACACACACACACATACACGCACACACACACACACACACACACACAGAAAAGCAGTGAGGGATGAAGTCATTATCAGCTCTAATAGGTGACGTGCCAGCTATTTCCACAGCACTGCAGGGAAATAACATGACAGCAAAACAAACGACGCCATTAGTCATACTTAACACCACCTGTAAATCAACTCTGTGTGTATGCATGTGTTTTGGGGGGGGCAATGTGTGTGTGTACTTGTGTGTTTTAACAGGTTATTTGCTCCAGAAATGCAACCAGTGGAAAATATGAACCGTACAGATGACTGACAATGTATGATGAGTGCACACACACACACACACACACACACTGTTCAGGAGTTTTACACTCTGCTCATGTTTTGCTGAACACAGATTATTCACACGCTATGACCAATCCCTGTTAATATTTTCCACTACAGGGCTAAACAGGGCTAGCCAAGGCTCACTCAGTCGCTAATTTGTCACAACGAGGGCCCAGCGGGGCCAGAAAACCTTCATCAGGAGCCGAGTTTCGGGGCCAAACACATTTAGTTATCCTCTGCTTGTCATCTTACTTTCTACTACAGGGCCTGACTGAGCTACCCGGGCTTACTTATAAACACAGTATCAGCTTATTGGCTTCACTCAGGGGTGAAATTATTGCTGCAGGTTATGTTATTGAGCGGTTCTAAAGAAGCCAAAACGTGTTGGATAATAAAGTGCAGACTCCTGAAAGTAATGTCTAAGATGTTTTTTTTCTCCCTCTCAAAATTTCATTCTCTAACAGACTAGATTTGATCAGCGTTTCCATCAGTGTGTTATATTGCTGTTTTTAGATCACATCTAATGACTGAGGTAAAACTCTCATGATTTTATTCCGACATTGGAAATTTGTCTGCGATAGTAAAATCGCTTGAAGTGTCGTTTGGTGTAAAGCCAGAAAGATCGCCGATCCCCCACCGATTTAGCACCACAGACAGGGCCGGGACTCACTGAACTAACAACTGCTCACCCGATTGAAATGTTATCACTCGATTGAACGAGCGTTATCGGCCTCATAGATATGGTTGAGAAGGGATCTGCTACACCTACAACACCTAGGCAGTTATCATCTGTTCACATGGTCGATCACTCAGGTCACGTCACCTTAGGTTTAGGAAAAGATCATGGTTTGGGTTAAAATAAGTATGTAACTTAAAGGAAGTAACTTAAAACTTTAAATAAGTCAACGATGACTTTTGGTTTCACACGGGACACGAACCCCAGCCTCCTGGGGGTTAAACTACGTCACCTGAACACGCTGCATTGGCTCACTGAAACAAATGGGTGATAACAGCCTCTTGAGCCTTCTACTAGGTTTAGTAGGCCCCCCTAATATTTGGGACAGATGTGTGATGATAACGTCTATTCATTAGCCTGATAACAGCCAAATGGGCTGCAGGGAGAGTGTCTATTTTCAGAGCTATGGGAGTTTGTGTTCGGGATAACGGGCTGTCCCCACCTTGAGAGGTGTAGCAACAGTAACTAAGCCGAACAGTCAGTTGGAGGATTAACGACTGCTCCTCTAGTCATGAACACTCGGTGGTTCATCCGTCCTCCTGTAAACGGGGGCGTTGTGGAGCGGCTCCCGGTGGCTGCACAGCTTCTGTTAGAGCTGAGTGTTAATCCTCTCTAAACTCCCAGCAGCTGGACCTGCTGACCAACATAAAACTGGAGAGCTGCTAAGTGTAAAGAGCCTGATGGGACTGTCAATGAAATCCAGGCTGGAGCAATTAAACACCAACCAAACAACGAGCCACTCAGCACAGCCCTGACCCCCTACATGCAAACACACACACACACACACACACACACACACACACACCCTCTCTGGTAGGGCCTATTCTGGCAATACTACCCCCGACTAAACAATAAAAACTAAAACAACACCATTGTCTTAACATGTGTGTGTGTGTGTGTCTGAAGGTAGCAGCATCAACAACAGAAAGGCCGGACTCGTTGTCTCAGAGCGAAGATGACGCTGACAAGCGAAAGATGAAGACAGATTTGGTGAAACAGAGCGAGAAAGAATTGCAGTCTGACAGCTGAATAACAAGTGAAGAAGAAGAAGAATGTGTCTGAGCCAATCGGGACAGAGCAGGAAGGAAATGAGGAAACACCCCCCCTCACTGTTCCCAGCCAAACACAGCGAAACATGTGACATGACTGGACTGATATGAGACACACACACATCTTTCAAATGATCTGAACCACCTGATGTTCAAAAGTTGTTTTTGTCGTGTCTCAGACTTCAGAATCTAATTACAAGTATTAGAGTATTAGAGTATTAGAGTATTAGAGTATTAGGGCCATTTTTAGGAAAATAAAGTCATAATGTTAGAGAAAAAAGTCATAATATTTTGAGAGTAAAGTGGCAATTTTATGATAATAATGTCATAATATTTCCGGAAAGAAGTTGTAATATTTTGAGAAAAAGTCGTAATATTTGAAGACAAAGTTTTATATTTATTTAAAGCTTAAATATTTCGAGAAGAAAGTCATTATATTAGAGAAAAAATAAAAAAGTTGTAATTTTATAAGAAAAGGTCATAATATTTCAAGAAAGAAGTTGTAATATTTTAAGAACAAAGTTGCAGTTTTACGAGAAAAAAGTCACAATATAAAGTTGTGATATTTTGTTAACGTTAATTTTGTTTGTTAACGTTTTCAGCTTTGGGATGATGACTTAGTGGTTGGTTGTTAGCGTCTCCAGCTCCGATTACTCGTCGCTACATCATGTAATCATGTGGTTTCATTTTATTTCAACATATTCTGATGAGAAGGTGCGAACCTGTAACTGCAGGTCATCCTCATCACTCATTTGGCAGGTAAAAGCTGCCAAACTGCTCTCACCTGTTTGCTGCGACCGACTATTAAATCTCATAATATTACAAGTTTTATATCGAAGCATTGCAACTTTTTTTCTCATAATAAAGTTAAACTTTATTCTCAAACTACTTTGACTTTCTTCTCATTATCTCATCTTGTGGCCCTCCTACTCCGTTGTGATTTAATGAAGCATCTATAGTCAAATATATAAATATTCTTTTCTCTAATGTGGTGGGAAGAAATGGCTGCTGCCCCTGAATGCAGTCCTCGCCACAGAAGCAAACATTTGAGTTTTTTTATTTCTTCTTCTGTGGTGTCTGAGGTTAATGCTGTGGTTTGGCTTGTTTTGTGCTTCGAAGCTTTAAGTGGGCAGTTACAGTGAGCTGTTAGTAAGAGTACGCCTCCAGGGTGTGAGTGTGCACACGTATACGGTTCATGTGTGTTTGTGCCTGTGTTTTGAGAGTGTGTATTTGTGTACATGCATATTTGTGTGTGTGTGTGTGTGTTTGATTCCTGAGCTCTGGGAGTCTATAAAGAAAGCTCTGGCCATTCAGTGGGTGATTATATGTTAGCACAAACTTTACAGAAGTGAGGTCACTTCTACTGGATTTGTGTGTGTGTGTGTGTGTGTGTGTGTGTGTGTGTGTGTGTGTGTGTGTGTACCAAAATGTGTTGCCAACACCAACACTGGGCTGGCTGGACTGGTCAACCTGTTGGCTTGTCACTGGCCTCCCTCCCTCATCTCATTCTTCCTCCCTTCCTTCCTCCCTTCCTCCCTCCTCCTCTCGCTCCCTTCATGTCTTTTACCTTCAGCTCCTCGTTGGTCGGCCTCCAGTTATCTGTGCTCTTGTTCCTTTGAGTAAACAAGAACAACATAAACGCTGTGTCTGAAATCACTCCCAATATAACACTTATTAATCATCACTGACAGCTGTAGAGTCGTACAACAGTCATTTTTTGCAAAAAATAAGAGGCATTGCATTGTGGGATTGTTAGCAGAAAGTACTTGTTTTTCAAACTTTTTTGAGGCTGTATATAGTGGATACATTTACACACAAATTTGGACACGTAGACTTAACCTGTGGCATATTCTTATTTATTTATACAGCTGTTCTTGGACTGACCTACGGATCTAAAATCTACAAAACAGTATGGGAAGTTCTTGTCTTTGCTCCCGGGACTTATTTCTACTAACTGTCCCCAAAGTCCGTACTGAACCGGGAAAAATAGCGTTCAAGTGTGCTGCACCTTCGGCTTGGAATCAGCTGCAAAATTAAAAATAATTCTGTAATTTGTTCCTTGTTTTCTGTTTGTTTTATATCTGCAGCCGTGTTATTTGTGCTGCTGCCGGTCTTTGCCAGGACACTCTTGAAAAAGAGATTTTGAATCTAAATGAGTCTTTTACTTCTGGTTAAATAAAGGTTAAATAAAATTTAAAGAACTGAAATAAAATGGTGGACAGTAAATATAGTGCACGATAAAGTAAATATGGAATGTAACTTAGTACAGTTACTCAGGTACAAATTTAAGGTATTTGCATTTTACTTGAGAATTTCCATTTTATGCTACTTTATACTTTTCTTTCACTACAATTAAGAGTGAAATTTTGTCCTTTTTACTCCACTACATTTATTTATTACTATGATTAGTTACTTTACAAATTAAGATTTAACAAAGAAAACGTGATCAGTTAACTGCTAATTTAGTACTTTTATGTTTGGTATGTGAAGTACATTTTGCTGATAACACGTAAAGTAACATTTTCAATGCAGGATGTGTACTTGTGCTGGAGTATTTTTACACTTTTACTGAAGTAAATGACGTGAATACTTCCTCCAGTACTGAGAAAGTTACCAGACATTTACAGAGCAGCTCTGATTTACCTCCTGACCTGCTGTTTCTGTTTAGTTTGCAGTAATTTGAGTTTGGGAAGTTGTAAAGCTCCAGGTGATCCTTCATATTTATTGAACAATAAAAAAAAAAAAGTAGAATGAGTTTCTGCTCTGAATTACTTGGCGTGTTTAAAATGCATCCAAAACCACGAGGAGCTCGAGCCACTGTTCTGGCTGTGTGTGTGTGTGTGTGTGTGTGTGTGCTGTGAAGAAATAACAAACCTCAGTAAATTTAAATGATCTTCAGTCAGATTATTTGGATGATGTAAGAGCTGATTGCATGGCTGTTTTACGTGCTGTTTTACGGTTCCCCCTTTTTTGTTGGATGGTTTTCATTCAAGCTGATTCTTTCTTTTTTCCAAGAGGAATTTTGTGATTTTTGTTTCTTTCCTCAATAAGGAGCTGAGGTTTAACCACGAGACGGCCAACTGGAAACAAACCTACCCTGGACCTAAACTGGTAAAGCTGCTGGCAGTTCAGGTAAATGATAGGGGGGCCGGGGTACTGTAGGTACTGTAGAGAGCAGCAGGGCTGGTGGTTCAATCCTCATGTCAAAGTGTCCTTGAGTAAGACACTGAACCCCAACTGCTCCCCTTCGTCAGGACAGTGTGTTGCTTGCAGCCATCAGTGTGTGTGTGTGTGAAGCTATATGAATGCAGTCCTGATGAAATTGGAGTACTTTCTCACCCTATTTTTTCCATATGATGATATAAAAACAACAAATTTTATTAGTATAATCAAAATTAGTTACATGTTGAATATGATATGCTTAATATCAACTGTTGTATTTAGCAGCACTCACTGTGTGCACAGTATTGCTTATTGTTCCACTTAGAAAAGTACTAATGGGCCCATTTGACCTTACCCTGCGAGGCAGCTGGATTCCTGAGATCAGCGTCCTGTGAAGAACTACTGGCAGCTACAGGCGTGGTTTTGGTGCGACGACAGCGACTGTTGGTTTGAAAACAACAATGGCGGCTCCTGAGGTTAGCGTAGCTGCTGCTAGCATCAGTTATGTCAGAACTGGAGAGTATTTCTTCATTGAAAGAAGAGCAAAGAACGACTCTGAAGGCTTTTCTCAATGGAAAAGATGTTTTCGCTCTTCTCCCGACTGGCTTCGGCCCTCCTACTACATCATATGGTTCGTTGATCTGATTGGTTAAAGTTAGGACGTGATGGACAGATGGTTCATCCAATCACCTGCCAAGTATTTTTGAAAGTACCAGCTCTTTTCCGAACGGTTTCCAAGGACGACTTCTCAGATGGTCCTGTGTAACAAACCATGTGGTGTGGAAGGTTACATCTGACCCCTTCCCAGACAATCCTCAAAACACTGGCTCAACCTGGGTTTGGTTTGACATATTATTGAATATAGTTTCATATTTGCCAAATATTAAGGCTTTTTTGTACGTAACTCCATCAAGTGGAAAACGAAAGCTACACTTGAACAAGTAAAAACAAAAAGATGTTTTGTGGAAAAGCCCTGCTGCACTCAGACAAGTGCAAGCTTAAACGTTAAAGGTTTTGTTTTTAGAACAGAATCGAGTCATTGTGGAAAGATTAACCTTCAAAACAGAACTATTTTGTAATTCAGAGGTCTTGGGATGACTCATAACTCAATTACTAACCCTAATAATGTTTTTGCTTTTATTTCAAGAAGCACTTTATAAACCTGGTTGTCATTTTTTCAAATGGTAGCTAAATAATTTCCTTTTCATATTAAATCTATCTCCTGTCAAAGCACTTAATAAAATGTCATTACATCAGCTGCAGATTTCTAAACACTTTTTGGGGACATGAATCATCACTGGAGAGATGCCGCATCACGCCTTTAAAATCTAACTTCATTGTGAGTCTGCAGCCACGCTAGCTGTACTTTGGCACAGCAGTGCTTCGAGCTAAAGGCTAGCATCAGCATGCTAACAAGATCACAGTGACAATGCTAACATGCTGATGTTTAGCCTGTTTGCCATAGTTTAGTGTGATAGCATGCTAACATTTGCTAATAAGCACAAAATGTAAGTACAGCTGAGGCTGATGGGAATTGGTTTTGCAGGTATTTGGTCTTAAACCAAAGCATTTTACAAAATAAAAGTTTGACCTGAAGATGGCGCTAGATGAAAAGTCAGAGGATCACCAAAGTTATTACAATTCATCCTGAGGGGAACATGAACACCTGAACTAAATTTCATGGAAATCGATCCAATAGTGTGTTAGAGGAAAAGTCGAGGAATCACCAAAGTCATTAAGGTTCATCCTCTGGGCAACATGAATGTCTGTCTATCCATCCGTTACTTCTGAAGAGATTTAATTTAAAGCCAAACATGTCAACCTCATGGTGGTGCGAGAGAAAAAGGTCAGAGGATCGCCAAAGTCAGCAGGATTTATCCTCTGGGCACCATGAATGTATGAACCACATTTCATGGAAACCAATTTAATAGCTGTTGAGACATTTCACTCTGATTCAAAAATGTCAACCAATTTGTGACGCGAGAGGATAAGTGAAAGGATCACCACCATCCTCTGGGGAGTATGAATGTGTGTGCAAAGCTTTATGGCAGCCCATGAAAAGGTTGTTGAGATATTTCAGTCAGGACCAAAGAGGTGGACCTACGCTAGCATGGCTAATACGAATATTTCTGTTGTTCCAATAGAGCACATGGATTATTTTTCAAAGCGCGATGGTTGGACAGTTGCTACTTGACTCGAAATATTAAAAGGCGACATTTTAGGCCTCTTCTCTAACCTTTCGGTCACCATCCACCATGTTTTCATTTTGCACTGCACAGCATGCACGTTCATTATCGCAGCTTTCATTAGCATCTGGGTTGTCAGGGCGACCGTGACAAAACACACGTTCCCTTGTTCATCAAGTGTAACTGAAGTTTTCCATTTGTTTAGTTTACTACTAAGGTCATCACAGATTTTGTTTTCCTTCTTCATTGGAAGTGTGTTGGCCAGATTTGCCGCACTGATCCCTTTGTTGCTGAGCCCCAAACTACAGATGCTTTTAGTTCCCACGAGACCACTGACACACACACACACACACACACACACACACACACACCAGAGGACGAGTGGTGGTATATACTGTATGTGTGTGTGTGTGTGTGTGTGTGTTGGTTTTGGCTGTGTTCCTGTTGTGGCTATAATCAGGGGCGTCTTTGACATGTCACAGTTTCCCCACCTAGGCATGACCTGCCCTCAGCCAGGAAACACTGAACAAACCAACTGCACCCGAGCTTGTGCGTGTGTGTGTGTGTGTGTGTGTGTGTGTGTGTGTGTGTGTGTGTGTGTGTGTGGAAGGTGTGTAAAAACAATGTGTGTGCATATAAGGACTGCACATGTACATATGTGCATTGGAGCTGTAAGCATGGCTACTGAAGGAGTCATATTTTTCATCAGCTGCACTGAATACACAAATTTAAACTCCATTGTTTACCTGCTTGTCTACCAGGCTCGAAGAACTGACTAGTGGTTCCCAGTGCCTCGAGGACGGACTGAGGGTGCCACAAGATTTATCGTATCATTCTTAATTTATTGTCTATTTTTAATAACATCTCACCACATTTAAAAAATCGGTGACATTTACATTAATGTCACGTTTTCAAACATATCAAAACGAAAGAAAAAAGCAATAAATGTCAAAATCATTGTATTAAAAACTCTGTTTAATATGCTATTAATTTGACATGACAAGTCGTGGTTGTTTGTTGTCATAGTAACACAACACGCTTTCCGGCTCGGGGTTTTTCAGGAGCTCAGAAAAATAAAGACCATCAGAGCAGCGATGGAGAGATTTGACAGTAAGAGCTCAAAGAAATGCTGATACACCTCAGCCCTCAGCGCAGTCTGACAGGACTGATACACCTCAGCCCTCAACACAGGCTGTTTGTGGAAGACAGATATCCATCATTGTCCCATCCACTGTGGTACTGCACGTTCCCAACATCATATATGTGGGATGTGGCTCTCTCGTCGCTGGTTTACATGAAAACAAGACAGGAAGCCGGCACACATCAACAACAGAAGGTTCACATGTCCCATTAAAATGCCTGCAACTATTGTTTTGGTTTTTTATTTTGTTTGTCCTTGTGTATCTTATATACAAGCTAATTTTTATTTAGAATTTAAGAAAATGAAAGAAATGCAGAGCAGCTGTTGGCTTTTATTCTGAATGACTGAGGAATCGCCTATATTATTTTACTGAACATAATATAATATAATATTGTTAAAATCAGTAAGCATCTGTATACATGTATGCATGTTGGGGGCTGAGTGGCTCGGGGGTACCGTAGTCTAAAAAGTGTGGGAACCCCTGGATTAGATCTTAGTACTCATACAGTATTTCAGCAACATGGGCCGTGAGTTGTCATGAATTACTGAAACATCATGAAGTGAGAAATCATGCCTTAAATAAATCAAACGTTCTCCAGTTCCAAATAGTATTCAGTTTTTTTGTTTTTGTGTTTTTTGTGACCAGCGGCAGTCTCAAGTGACGACAAGTTGAGTTCTGTCCATGACTTTCAGCTCAGCCCAGCAGGAAGTCCAGGTTCCCCGCTCTGCTTTTACCACTTGTGTTATTTTACTGTAATCAACAGCTGGCATTGTCTCTCACACATATAAAATATTATAACAAACCGAAGGCCAAGACAAACTACTGAAAATGAATTTAAATGTAAAAAATGTTCACTGGAGGCTTGTAGGGAGCAAAGGAGTGGACGATAAAATCTGATTCTTGTTCTCTCCATTCCTGCACGATTGAGCTTTGTGAGACGTGAGGAGCGTTGGCGTCGTGTTATGAAGTGGTGAATATCAAATCCAGGTCGACCTTCCAAACTTTTTCTGATGAGAATGAAAGTGTATGTTGGCCTAAACTCAAGTATGTCCGAGCCAGAGGCATCTGAAGCCACACGGTACATATACATGCACACACTTCTGTATTTGTGAGGACTTTTATTAGGACGTTCCATCCACTCGTCTTTATGGGCATTTTCAGTGCAAGTGTTTCAAGTTTTTACACTTGGCTGAGGTGGAAAAGTTGGTGTGTCAATAAAAACAAAAT
Organism: Macquaria australasica; assembly: GCA_005408345.1. Classification (NCBI taxonomy): domain Eukaryota; kingdom Metazoa; phylum Chordata; class Actinopteri; order Centrarchiformes; family Percichthyidae; genus Macquaria; species Macquaria australasica. Next base: position 2,202 of record SEMN01000661.1, on the reverse strand, counting down.
GCCATAAAGTGCAATGGAAACAGACAGTGAATAAATCATGACATACATGGCTAAATTTGCATTTTATTTTGAAGATTTTCTGGAAATTCGGATTTGGTTGGAAACTTGACTTTTGACATAATACATCATCTGTCTCCTAAAAACACGTTAAAGTTGGTTATCTAATTGCTGTTGTATTTTGAAAGAACACAGAGTCAATTACGTAAATGTGGAGGTTTGCGGGTGCATGCATGGTTGTAGAGCCCGACGCGAGAAACATGCACTTGGCCATAACTATCACACCTACATGCCTAACCTTAACCTTTAACCTAACCTTAACCTAAACCTTATTCAGATCTCAACCCTAAAACTGAGTCTTAAAACTTAAACAGCTCTTTGAACATGTGAGGACCAGAAAACAAACAATGTCCTCTAAAACCCAACTGCTGTACAGACTGTGAAGCCCCTTGAGGTGAAATTGTGATTTTTGATATTGGGCTATATAAATAAAACTGACTTGACTTGACTTGACATACACACACAAATATTAGGAATACATGTAGACTTACAAACAGATCACATTCTTACATGTGTCGGCTGAAACATGCACACTGAGAAGAAAACAGTAGAAATACTGTAGTCTTAATGTTTTAGGGAGGTTTGAGGGGGCCACAGAATGCACGCACGCACACACACACACACACACACACACACACACAAACACACACTCTGCACTGCCAGGAAACACTTTAGTGAAACTTAGAACTTAACTTCATTGCCTTCTCACTCCTCTGGGTCATTCCTTCACCTCAAGGCCACTTCTGCCTCTCTCTCTCTGTCTCTCTCTCTCTCTGTCTCTGTCTCTCTCTCTCTCTTTCTGTCTGTCTGTCTGTCTCTCTCTCTGTCTGTCTGTCTGTCTGTCTGTCTCTCTCTCTCTCTGTCTGTCTCTCTCTCTTTCTGTCTGTCTGTCTCTCTCTCTCTCTGTCCCTCATTATACAAACCTTTCTGTCGGCACTTTGCCGTCTCTACCTGTCTGCTGCTCCAAACCTTCTAGTGTTTCCTCTTGGTGCTGTTTTCCTAAGTAAGTGTTCACAAAGGATAAAATGTCTGAGCAGCTGCAGCTGAGGTTGAGGTTGTCATGAAATACATGATATAAAGAGCTGATTATAACCCTGATTTGGACGTGATGGCAGACTGCCAGGGGTATCTGTAAAAAAAACCCAGAGTTGATTGCCTCCAACTTTAACTGTCTTCATGACAAAAGGTTTCAAGCTGGGGTCATGGAGGGTCTAACGTAAAGATGCCATTGGTGCAGTTTTTGAGCCAATTTAGGTCAAGTCAAGATATCTCTGGCTCTGTTGCTTCGATTTTGACCATCCATTTTTAAGCCTGTCTGTTGTGAATCTCCCAACTTTATGGAATGATGTATGAAGCATTAAAACATGAGGATTTTAGCCATGCGAGCAGATGGCAATGTGGTTGACTGAAATATCTTAACAACTACTGCATGAATAGCCATTCAATTTTGTACAGACATTCATGGTTCCCAGAAGATGAATCCTACGGACTTTGATCCCCCGACTTTTCCTCTAGTGCCACCATGTGTGGTGTTGTGTGAAGTATCTCAACAATTATTGGATGGATTAACATGAAATGTGGTTCAGACATTCATGATGCCCCTCAGCATTAATTGTAATCACTTTGGAGATCCCCTGTTTTATCTTTAGGGCCATCATTTTTAATATGTCCAATTCTTTGGTTTATGACCAAATACCTGCAAATCAGCTGTACTTTGTGTTTACTGCTAATTAGCAAATGTTAGCATACTAGTGCAAGAGCTAGTGCCAAACGTTAGTATGCTAACACGATGGTGAACATGGTAAACATTAGCATTGTCAATGTGAGCATGTTAGCAATTAGCTCAAACCGCCGCTGTGCCTAGGTAGAGCCTCACAGAGCTGGTGGCGTGGCTGTAGACTCCTAGTTTTATGTTAAGCATTAATAAAGCCAGTAGTTACAATTCATAATCCTTCATACAAATAAGTGTCTCCAGACACTCACCTTCATCAGTAAAACATTTAAAGTGTTAAAGTACACTGATCTCAGGGAGGCGCAGAGCAAAAACACCACAGAAATGAGCACTTAAGTGGATATAACACACCCTCACATACAACATGTGTGCATACAGACACACACAGAACATGCTCTCTCTCTCTCTCTCTC